>JAKRZT010005265.1:0-60219 GCA_029582215.1 Solanum sparsipilum | reverse complement strand
ATTTGTGAAACAAATTGTAAGAATTCAGTAAGTAATCAATAAACAAAAGTCAATTTCGGTTGTTATCAAGATGAGAAAATTAACTAGGGTAGACGTATTCCCCACAAGCTCATAACACAGTAATCCTAGTAATCACAATCCTTTCCTAGTGTGTTACATGCAAAGTGATAAGTTAGGTATCTCTAAATCCTTGATCCGACATCTAGAGAATTTCACCCCGCACCTTAATCCGACTACATGTGTATAATTTACTAACCCTTACCTTTACCTCATATTAGACATCATAATCGATGTTTGGCTTAGTTATTACTTCGCACCAATCGACACTAGCCTATTAGATAGTATCACACTAAATCTATGTTGATAATTCTTTTCTTGTTGATTACCTCCTTGATCCGGCAAGTAGCAACAAGGTGAGTTCTAACGCGTGCACTCGTTAAAAAGACTTTTAAACGAAAGAATTATCAATGCATGCAAAACACTATTCAAGAATTACTTATTTACTATTCATACTTTGTTAATCGCTCATAGTTCCCACAACCCTAGTTGTGGATTTAGTTACCCATATTAGCAAGAACAAAATTCATAATATTAGATGAACAAATCATGAACTTCCGTAACGAGAATAATAAACCCAGAATTTCAACTTGAATTGCAAATCCAAAATCTTCAAAACGAATGTAGGAAATCAATAATTGCTAGGATTGCAACTTAATCTCCAAAGTCACAATGTAAAACTAGAATAATAATGTCTAACCCTCAAAAACGAGGTTTACATGCCCTATTTATACAAAACAAATCCTAAATTAAAAGGGAAACAAATTAAGGAAAGTTTGTTCAAGTACTCATCTTCAATCCACGAGACTGACTTACAGACCGTCGATGGATCTACGGTTGATAAGTCCCTTCCGTCAGTCAGGACTTAGAAAATATTTCCGCTTCCAAAAATCAGCTTTTCTGAAGCAAACAACGAACTAGCAGTACGGACCGTAGATCGATCTATGGTCTGTCAATCCCTCCGTAGCTCCACACTTAGAATCTTCAAAAATCAGGTACTAGAACCCTCGCAGTATCACTCGACGGATCAACAGTACGGTCCGTAGATCAATCTACGGACCGTCAATGGACACCGTGGTTCCACATTTGGTCAGATTTCCCTGATTTTTCCTCAATACCATGCCTGCTGATCTACGGTCATCACCTACGGATCGTGAATGGACCTACGGTCCGTAGATCACCTTTGTGAATGCCCTGTTTCTGCATTTCTTTCAACTGTCTTTATACTTCCGCGCCTGAACATCTTTCCTGCAAAACATGATAAAAACCAATATAAAAAGTCCCTAGACACACACAACTTGTAAGTGAAATGTATTAGAAATACCGTAAACTCACGGTATATCATAACCGAACCAAGGGTTGGGGTCGAGTCCCAAGGGAGTGGGCTTGAGAATTAGTAGAAAAATAAAATTTAGTTCTAATTAGTCATAGCTAAAAACATTTTTGAATTTGAACATATTAAATCTAAGGGGTGATGCAAGCATCAATTAACTATGGAGGTTTTTGTCACAAGTAAGTAGAAATAGCAAAAATACAGAGAGTACTAATCAAGGAGATGGGGTTCTTGGGATTTGATAGGACTACGGGAAAAACTAAACTATTGGGTACATGCTTTTGACAACAAATCTGTTGAATATTTGTGACTAGGCTAGACTATAGAGGGGATAAATTCTCTCTCGAGCAACTTACCCCGAATTAAATGGCTCTCAGACACCCACTTGACAAATGAAGAACAACCTCTGCCATAGCCCACTCACTCTCTCGAGCTGAACCTCATGTCGACCCACTCTCACTGGCTATCAATTTAGTAGTCTTAGTTTTACGACCTCTCTCTTGAGCAAGCTGAAAACATAAAGGTTAAATCATATTTGCAACTACAATTTCATTAAGTTCCCCCACAACTACTAAACGAAATCACATCCAAACAACAAATAAATCATCAACAAGCAAGACCCAACAGATAATCTAACCTATATTCACAAAATCACACCCCAAGGATTTGGGTTTTAGCTACACATGTAAAAGAGATAGAAATTTATACCAATAAGAGTTTACATTCAAATGTGTATGAAGATTTAAGTCTTGAAACAAGCAAAGAGTGAAGAATCCAAGAGACCTAAACTCAAAATCTTGGAGTTGAAACCCTTTGAACCTCTCCAAACTTAGAACTAAAAAATAGAAGCAAAGTCTGAAAAATTACAGTTTAAAGCTAAAAATTTGATACTAGAATAATAATTCTCAACGAGTATTTATAGTTTTCAAAAATCTGTGCTGCAGCAGATCATTCGGCGTCGTTAGTTGAGATCACCGATCAACTCGGCAATCAGCCCTTTGGTAATTTTCATTGTCGTCTTGCTCTATCCTTCAGCATCGTCATGTTTGGATCATTGGACGACATAGTACAACTTCGTGGAACTGCTCGGTGATACGCCGACTGCTCCTTTTCACCGCCGATTTGATCATTTCCTTCAGAGCTCAGCACACTGGAATAAAAGGCGAGGATAAGACCTTTTGGTGACTCATCGAATGGGTTCAGCGATTCTCAGATCTTCATTTCTTTGATCTTTCAGCTACTTTTGTTCTTTTTTGCTAAGTAGTGTCCATGCTTTCCCTCAAACTTCAAATACCTGAAACTTAAAGGTTTTCATAAGATATTGAGACAAAATATGCATTTGAGGACACTAATTCTATCAAAATATAGCCCTAAATGAGTGCAATTTGTGGACTCTTCACTAACCCTGTTTCTGGCATATCATAAGCATACTGAAAATAATTGAATAAGATATAAACTATGCGGAAGCTAAAATAGTGGTTATCTAAAAATGGGTAATACCCAAAACTGATCTGAATATATATAATGTACTAGGAGTTTAGTGATTCTAAACAATCACTCAAAAGCTAAAGATGAATCTAATACTATGTTTGAAAAGCCTCTACTGACTAAAGTT
This sequence comes from Solanum sparsipilum, assembly GCA_029582215.1. Classification (NCBI taxonomy): domain Eukaryota; kingdom Viridiplantae; phylum Streptophyta; class Magnoliopsida; order Solanales; family Solanaceae; genus Solanum; species Solanum sparsipilum. The sequence goes on along the minus strand of JAKRZT010005265.1, from coordinate 57,214 downwards.
GTTAGGACAAGCTCTAGCTAACACTAGCAAAATTAGGAACTGAGACAAAAGACTAATTATGAAAAACATGTCTATTGTCCTCGAAGTATGAGGACTCACCACAGAAGCTGTTGAAAATGGATTGAGAATCGATCTATGCATGGTCTGAATGCTGAGTACGTGAACCTACGTCATGATAAGATGTAGCTCAGAGTATGCATCAGTACTTGGAATGTACTGAGCATGCAGGATATAGATAATAACTGAACAAACATATAAGAACTTAACAAAGCATAACTGAGCAATGATATAATCTGAATAAGGAAGTAAATACAACAACCTAACTGAAAAGCTAAACTGAATGCAATGAACAAGTACTAATCATGAACAAAACATGTTGAGACTGAATACTGAAGTATAACTGAAAACCTGGTCAAATGCACTAGAGTCTGTCTGTGGGAGCTACTATTGACCGACATAAAACCACGTGAGCTAAACATGGAGTCCGATGTATACGCCCCATTGAGAGGACCCAATATACCTTGCTAGGGGTATAAAGGCATGACTAGCGTGATCACTAAATCTGATACCCATAAAGGGGAATTATAATCCTACAAGGCACGTAGTTTTGGGACTATGACGGTACGTTGAACCATAGTCCAACTCGGTGCTAAGTCTACTCCCAACTGGAAATGTGTAAGACACAACATAACTGAAATACTAGATAGATCAATGTTCTGACATGCAAATATGAGAATGCAACATTTAGGAATTTACAATGTAACATTCAAAAACTAGAGCATGTTTATTTGTTTAATTGACCTAGCAAGTGTAATTCCTGAACTAAGAGAATCTACACAACTAGGGTTCTGAGTTTCATGGAAGGGAACTAAGCAACGAATTCACAAAAACATGATAATATGATTAAGAACACTATAACAGCTAAATCACAACATTTCTCCAAGGTTTTAGAAACCCTAGGTCTAAACATGAGAATCAGGAATCTGACTGAATCATACAGACCTAGTGGATGAAAGGAATCCACTAGTGAAATCCCATATACCTGGTGACGAAATTCACAGAGAAATCCTATGGATTTTGGGGTTGAACTGAAGAAAATCTCCTGTTTGTTCCTGAGGGGTCGGTTGACTCTTTCTCATGTTTTTTGCTCTAAGTTCTGGTGAATTTTGGTGAATAGTCGCTTAGGGTAATATCTTACTAGAATATTAGGCTAAAACTAACCAAAATGACATAGTTTAGGGATAAAATAATTAGGAAAAGACCCAACTACCCCTAAGATGAAAGTCGACTGCCGACCTACGAACCCTGACCGACGGTCCGTCCTGTGGCTTGAGAGATGGGGAAACTATGACCCTGAACCACGGACCGTGGTCCCACCAATGGTCTGTAGGTCCCATCGTGGTTCTGGATTTTCTGGCAAGTTTATGGGAGGTGCTGAGGTGACCAACCATGGACCACACCTATGGTCCATGGTTCAACCTACGGTCCATAGTTAGCTTCTGTCGGTGGCACCTGCAACTTCTGAAAATAAAAAATTTGTCTTTCTAGAATTCGAAGAGTTAAAGGAGGAGAGCCAGGCACTGATGCCCGATTGAGAGAATCCCATATACACATCGTTCACCTCAGGCTTAGCCTGATATGGGGATCTTGACTCCCTTCTTGCTTTATCTTTGAGACATTTATTTTCTTTCTCATTGAGGAAACTATTTCATATTTTTGGTGGGGTGTGCGTATCTTCATACCTATTCCATTGGGTTGTATTTATTTTGTTTTGGATGCTTGTTATACTACTTTTGGTTGTGTCCGAAGCTTCTCGTTTATTGTGGTGAAATTTGTGAATTTTAGTTATTGATCCCATTTATCCATTTTCTAATTTCTTGATTTGTGAATTTTGTACTTGTTCTCTTGCATATTTGAGTATCAGTTGCGATCAATGCCGATGACTTTAATAGTGCTCTTGATTGAACGATATGTTTGTGCAAGTCCAATGAGGAATATTTGAGGTGCATGTTACTCCCAATTGCACACGCAAGTGTACGTGGTAGTGTAAGTAATATAGTGGCTCTTAAAAGAACTGAATTATCGAACCCAAAGGACTTGTCGATTAACTATTTTTACTAAATTATACTAGTCTAATTATTTATTTAAGAGTGCCAAATATGTTTGATTTATATTTGTAAAGAAAAGAATGCATGAATGAAATAATAAAATTACTTACAGTGATTTGGAAAATTCCAGGGCTGCAACATGTGTAGGGTTTCATGTATCACATCTCATGCATGAAGTAACTACAGTTATCAAATTACTAATTTACAGGGTTGATTTTATGATCATGGTCTCTCGACCTATAATCGTCTCCTCTAATTAGTTGTCTAACTACATCGTTGAGCGGGGATAGACAATCCTAATTGGTAAGAATTTATATTTCATCCTATTTCGTAACCAAGCTAGGTGTTCATCGGGGCGTCACTCCTAAACACAAATCAACTCAATTTAATGGAAGATCAAGCTTTTTGTATCATTTGGTCTATCTACCTTAGCGTCTCTCGAGTTAAGAGTAGACAAAAAATTTATCTCTATGATGGCAAGCCAAGAAATACTAAAACAAGAATACAAAAGTAATTTAAGTGATAACCAATCATTACTTCAAAACAATCGATGTTCAACAATTATCCATAGCTACAACCATAGAAGAAGGGTCTTTAGCTACTAATGTCTAAGAAAAGAAGAAAGAAAAGAACCCTAAAAAGTTTTGACAACTTTATACTTGATATCCTATATTTTATCTCCCAATAATTATTTCTATGAATTATTTATAGATGTAGAAAATCCTAAATAAAATAACTGAGTTCAAATCAAATTAGGGATTCAAAACCAAACGGAATTTGACTTCCGTGTGAACAGTGGTCTGCCGCCTCAACATATTTCTGCAACTATTCACTTGCTGCCACGTCGCAACAAGTTTCTCACTTTTAAGGTTCACTGATTGCAATATGTACTTTTTATACTTATACATTATTTTATTACATTTAATCTATTAAGTTGTCTATTTGATTTTCTTCTTCACCCTTCCATCTTTAATTCGTTTTAGCTCCAAACTTCTTTATCTTTACACCAATTTTCTCCTACAAATAAAATACACTATTTATCACAATCCATAAAATTAATGCTCAAAAGGACAAATACAAATAATAAATGTGAGGCAAATACTAATTAAAAAAATATATTTTTGGCCTCACATTAACACCCCACACTTAAACTTTTGCTTGTCCTCGAGCAAACATTAATCTCATCTCAAATCAAATTAGGAATGTCATCACTTTGGTTGATACAAACAATTAAGCCATATACAAATTTCAAAACGTCAAGTACAACTCCCGCTCATTGTGCAAGACATCCAAATAAACAACAAACCTCTAACTTCCTAAACTCAAGTAAGGACTTTGAGCTCATCGAATTTAAGCATGCTCACCTACTCTCGTCAAAGAAAGTTAATAAAATCACATATCCATCATGGATCAAGTGCCCTCAGAAGAAGTAATAGTCCACTCACTCAATTCAAAAGATTGAATATAAATTAAGGACTTAGCATCAATGAACACTTTCACACTCACAAAGAAAATTAACATGTATGCATAGAATCATAGGTTTGCCCATTATGTACATCTCCACTAATTAAGCATATGCTTGAATAGAATCAAATAGGACTTTAACGGGTTGTACTGTGTCTAGGGAACGGGTAGGAAAACTATATAATAGTGACTTAAACTTCCTTGAGGACTTTGCAATTTTATACTTCATCACCTATTATTTTCTACTCTTTATTTTCTGCCCCCTCTTCAACAATTATTTCACAGGTAATTTTCATCATCTAAAGAATGTCTCAATAATTTTTTTCTCTTTATTTTTTTAAAGAATATATTTTTTCATTTCACATTCTTTTGTTCTTCTCTTTTTTTTCCATTACATTCTTTCAAAGAGGATTTTGCAAGCACTTTGTAGCTATCATTGATTACCTTTTCACTCAACCATTCCTTTTTCTTCATAATTAACAATTAGAATAAGTCTATACTATAATGCTCAAGGAAGAAAGGTGCAAAAACTAGGGATTCAACATAAGAATTAAAGGGCAAAATATGGCTACCAACAAAAGGCTACAAGCTCAAAAGGGCTAACTAATGATATAATATCTGAAAAAGCTAAAATTTACAAGAAAAATCAAAGAAAGCCTAATAACATCTCCTAACAAAGAAACACTTTTTATTTCGCTTCAATAACATATAGGAAAAGCTCTAGACTAAGATGCAAAACATGAAAAAAAAAATTCTCACCACACATGACACAAGTATCAATAGAGATGGATCAATTCCACTGCTAAGAGAGAGAGAATTATAAAAAAATTAAAAATAAGATAAACTATATACAAAATCACAACCATGAGCTTAGGTGTCAAAGAGTTTGAAATTTCCGTATCAATCAAGCATTCACAAGAAAGTAATACCCGAAATTTAGGCCAAAATGATAAGTATCACACCACTCAAAAGAGTCTTTTCTTTCTCTCAAATTTTTTTTTGAAAGAAAACTTATTCCTAAAAAAAAGACACTCAGTTCAAAGGGACTATCCTTAGGAAAAGAACCAAAAACAAAATCCAAGGAACCCATCCTAAAAAAGAAAAGACTTAATAAAATAGTAAATGTAACAACCCGAAAATCTAGTAAGACCAAGCTAAAGTCTAATGTAAACTAATAGGTGAAACTAGAGCCTAACGTGTGAGTTTTTGAGTTTGACGTTTAGTTTTAGGTTGTATAATTAGTTCCCGAGCTTAGGTTGAGGAGTTTAGGGGTTAAATGTCAAGGTACGAACCCCCAAAGACCAACCAAGGGTCCTTGGGGAGGACCCTAAAGCCTAACCCCCAAGGCTGCCAAAATCTTGTGAACTACAGATGTAATCCACGACCAGTGGATTGATCCATGGATCGTGGTCTTGTTCCGTAGGTCAAGGCCACCAAAACCATGTCTCTGACACAAACCACGAGAGGACAGCACGGGATGTGAACCCATCCACGGTCCGTGGATGGGGGTCTGTTAATTGTACATGTGTGCTGTAAAAATCGGCCAAGGTAAGTAATTTCCAACTAATTCCTTTTTAATTAGTTTCCATTAGGGGTCGTTTAATATGGTAATTATACATGTATATAAAGTATTTTAAGTCCATAAAGACCTCATTAACTCATTATAAGCCTAGACCCCAAATCAAAACCCAACTACCTTTCCCTCCCAAAATCTTCTCTCTAGAACCTCCATTGAAGAACAAAGAAAGAGATCAAGGAAAGCTTGAAGGAAGGAGGTTTTCAATAAGAATTTGGAAGGATTATACATCTAAAATATGGATGCTTTTCATTCTTGGTTAGTTACCATCAAGAAGCCCCTTCAAATCATGTTTTCAAATTCCCCAATTCTAGGGATTTTCAATCTATTCATGGGTCTCCTTCTAAAACTAATTTAATTGTTTAATTAAGATTTATTATGATTGATTTTGGTGATTTATGATTGAATTAATGGAATATTGATGGATTTTGATGAAAATCTCCCTTGGACCCATGATTTCCCCTTCTTTCTAAATTGTGAACTAAGGTGTGACTTGATTGATCATGGAAGCTTAATAATCGATCATGTTTATGTTTTTTGTGTTGTTGAATCATGATATCTCTCTATCTAGTATGGTAATTCTAGAAGTTAGGATTGATCTTGATTCTTAGCCTTGAAAGGCAATTTGCTAGGGTTGCATATGTTGATGAAGATTGTATATGAACTTGTTGATCCACTTGAAAGGTGGAGGTGTTTAATTATGATGTAGTTACTTGATGTTAGTATAATTCTACATGTACTCTTGATTAACCTAAGATTCTAGGGTTATGTCATGAAAGAGGCTAATTGAGGGTTTAAATGTGATCCTCTTAGAATGATGAAATTCTTCATGTAATGCCTTGTATTAGATCACCTAGATTCGAATTGGTTTAGGGTAATGCTCCTAAACATGAATTGACTTGATCATGATATTATAAGCATGTTTGTGAATACTTAAAGTATAAAGTGTCAATCATGATGTTATTAAGGTATTGATGAGTTGTTGGATCATGGTATTCCCTTTTCTAATGTGCTATTGCTATATGGTTGGGATGAGTTGGTCCATAGCCCTTGAAGGGCATATTGTGAAGGTTTGTGCATGTTGACAAGATTGTATGTGAACTCATGATTTACTTAGAAGTTGAAGGTCCTATGAATGTTGGGTATATTGTGGTATTGTTGAAAGACCATTCTTCCCTTACCCTTACACTTGATTTTTAATGAAGTGTCTAGGATAATAATGTTGCTGATGGTGTCATTGCAACGACAATTACACAGACACACTCCATGCATAAACATGATTATGATGTATCAATGGGGTTAATTGAAAGTATAGTTATCATATGAACATTTACACATTATTATGCATGAAATATACATGACTATGATGATGATGTTGTTGTGTTTATTGAAAGGCTAATTCTCATGAAAACACTAGGAATGGTAATGTGAAAGGTTTACTCACATGTTGATGATTCTAAAGTGAAAGGACATTCTCACCTAATGAATCTTTGAGCTATTATGATGCATGTTGTTTTGAGTGCCTAGTGCATTCTCTATTGAACATGAACCTGAGTAAAGGCTTAATGACTTTTAAAGGGAAATAGGCTTAGCACCGAGAGGATATGAACAATGAGATAGGAAGATTTTACGTTTAGCAAGTCCGGCTTCCCAACATAGATTGTCTCATGAGATGGAAACCTTTTACGCTAGAAGTCGGTTTGTAGTGGCAATCTCCTTATCCCATAATTGTATGCCCACTTAGGTCTTTAGCTAGTGGATCCACGTAAAAGCTATCACAATGGTTCTACCTTAGGAAAGTAGGACAACCTCTTTTCGGTGTGGTGGTAGCACTACCTAAAAATTTCTAAAGAACGACGTACAGAAAAGTGACGCCATTTGCCACACTGTCTGTTGCTTTTTAATAAAAATAATTATTTTTAAAATTATTTTACAAAAAGCGACGGATGGCATCTCTTAGTCCGTCACTTTTTTTGGGGGGATTTTTGCGATAAATATATATATAATTAATAATTATTTATTTAATATATATAGAGACGTCGTCCATTGTTTTTTAATAAAAATAATTATTTATCAATTAAGCAATAACCACGATGTCCGTCGTTTTTAGTTTATTTTATTTTATTAATTAGTTTTTTTTTAAAAGTGACGGACGACATCTCTTAGTCCGTCGCTTTTTGGTCAAAATATCTAGTCAAACATTTTTAAAAAGCGACGGACAACGTCTCTTAGTCCGTCACTTTTTAGTCAAAATTTTGGTCAAATATTTTTAAAAAAGCGACGGACAAAGAGACGTTGTCCGTCGCTTTTTTTAAATTATGTTGAATCAAAAAATGGGGTTTCCCCCCATTTTCCCATCTCTCTTTCTATCTCTTCTCTCTTTCTCCTTTCTCTCTAAAACCTAAATGTTGCGCCGCTGCCACTGCCCCATGCCACCCCAAGACGCCGTCGCTCTTCTCTCTTTGAGCATTAGTCCTGTTGCTGCCTTGCCCCGTCGGCGCCGCCACCCATCGTCCTCACTTCCTCTTTTCCTTAGCTTGTTAAAGTTAGGGTTTAATTTTATTTTTTTTCAATTCTAGTAATATTTGATTTGTTATAAATTAGTATACTATTTTAGTTTGATGAATTGTGTTATTCAATTGTTAATTTGTATATTTCATTATTGTTAGTTAGGTAGAGAATTGGAGATTTTTTTACTTTACGGTTTTTTTCTAAATTGGATTTATTTTTAATATGATTGTGAATTGAGTATTAGAAGATAGAACTAACAAATAATTAGAAGTTATAAGTTAGATTAGTTGCATTTTCCAACTTCGAAATTCTTGAATGTAGTAGCTTTGACGGTTGAAGTTAGAAAAACATTCAATTGTATATGAAAGTTAGATTACTTTGAAATTAGAAAAATATTAAATAGTATATGAAAGTTGAAATTAGATTAGTTGAATTTTGCAACTTAGAAGTTCTTGAATTTAGTAAGTTTGAAAGTTGAAGTTAGAAAAATTGGGGATTTTAAAATATGATTGTAAATTAAGAATTAGAAGGTAGAACTAACAAATAATTAGAAGGTAGAAGTTAGAGATTAGTTGAATTTTTCAATTTGCCATTGTATTTGTGCTTATATGTATTATATTGTTGTCGAAAATTGGGTTACTTGAATTATATTCTTGAACTTAGAAATTCTTTAACTTGGAAATTCTTGAACATACAAATTCTAGAAATTAGATATGAACTTGAATTTTTGTAGGGTTTTAGAACTTTAATTAGGTTGTGAACTTTATAAATCTTGAATTATTGTGGATTGTAGAACTTTAAGTTGTGAACTTTAGAAGTCTTGAATTATTGTAGGATTTTAAACTCTAGGTTGTGAACTTTAAAAATCTTGAATTATTGTAGGATTGCAGAACTTCAAGTTGTGAACTTTAGAATTGTTGAATTATTGTAGGATTTTAGAACTTAAAGGTGTAAACTTTAGAGAACTTGAATTTTTATAGGATTTTAGAACTTCATAAGGTTGTGAACGTTAGGAATCTTGAATTATTCTAGGATTTTAGAACTATAAGTTGTGAACCTTAGAGAACTTCATTTTTGTAGGATTTTAGAACTTTAGGTTGTGAAGCATTAGAAATCTTGAATTATTCTAGAATATTAGAACTTTAAGTTGTGAATTTTAGAGAACTTAAATTTTTGTAGGATTTTAAAACTTTAAATTGTGAATTTTAGAGAACTTGAATTTTTGTAGGATTTTAGAACTTTAGGTTGTGAACTTTAGAGAACTTGAATTTTTGTAGGGTTTTAGAACTTTAGGTTGTGAAGTTTAGAAATCTTGAATTATTGTAGGATTTTAGAACTTTAGGTTGTGAACTTTAGAAATCTTGAATTATTGTAGGATTTTAGAACTTAAAATTGTGAACTTTAGAGAGCTTGAATTTTTGTAGGATTTTAGAACTTTATAAGATTGTGAAAGTTAGAAATCTTGAATTACTGTAGGATTTTAGAACTTTAAGTTGTGAAATTTAGAGAACTTGAATTTTTGTAGGATTTTAGAACTTTAGGTTGTGAATCGTTAGAAATCTTGAATTATTGCAGAATTTTAGAACTTTAAGTTATGAATTTTAGAAAACTTGAATTTTATAGGATTTTAGAACTTTAAGTTGTGAACTTTAGAGAGTGGGATTTTAGAATTTTAGGTTGTGAACTTTAGAAATCTTGAATTAATTTAGGATTTTAGAACTTTAAGTTGTGAACTTTAGAAAACTTGAATTATTGTGGGATTTTAGAACTTTAAGTTGTGAACTATAGAAATCTTGAATTATTGTAGGATTTTAAACTTTAGGTTGTGAACTTTAGAAATCTTGATTTATAGAATTTATGAACTAATTATTAGGTTGAACTTTAGAAATCTTGATAAAATATAGTCTTTACGAACTATTTGTAATTTTGAAATTAATTTAGAAAGACTTTATAAGTCTTTAAATTGTGATTTAGATATTTTTGAATGTTAATTTAAGTTTGTTGTTTTATATTTTGTGTAGATTCTTTATAATGTTTTGTGTTTGATTGGGGCTGAACTGAATTGAATTGCTTTTGCCATTTTCTGCTGCCAAAAAAATTGCAGAAAAAGCGACGGACAGGTGGTTTTGTCCGTCGCTTTTTTGGATATTTTTTTGAAAAACCCAGAAAAGCGACGGACAGGGTCCTTTAGTTCGTCGCTTTTCTGGATTTTTCAAATTTTTATTTCCAAAAAAGCGACGGACGGCGCCTCATTGTTCGTCGCTTTTCAAGATTCTAAAAAAATAAAAAAATAAATTAAAGTGACGAACTTCGTCTCTTTTTAATTATTTTTTTAAAAAATTAAAATTAAAAAAGTGACGGACGGCGTTGCATTCTTCAAAAAAAATATTTCTTTTTTAAAAAAAAGTGACGCAGTCCGTCGCTTTTGGAAAAGTGTCGAGCCAAAAAGCGACGAGATTGACTGCGTCCCTTTTGGCCAAAAAAGCGACGCAGTCCGTCGCTTTTTTCCGTCTATTTTTGATAGTTTTTTAGTAGTGTAGAACAACGGGTTCCATGTAGCTCACATGGTTTATGTCGATTAATGCTATTTTCCCTATATAGTAAAGATAATGAATGAAACATGAACTATACTATGACTTCTTAATGAATTTTAGTTAGTAGGAGTGGGGGTATGGAACTTCACTTCTATATTGCACAAGTAGACTTAGTAGGATGTCATGGGATGGTTCCTTTATATTATGATGAGATTTGAATGAATACATGTATATTGAATAGATAGTTGTTATGAATGACTTTCCTTATAATCCAAGTAATGTACATGACTATTTCCTTATTTTTTGCTATTGCTTAGGATGAGGTCTAAAGATGAAATGCATGACTAAAGTAGCTTCAAAGGAGTACTTAGTAGGGTTGGTATTATGGGATGCCGACCATACATTGCACAAGTGTTTCTTAGGGTTTCTTATGTGATGATTACTTAATGATGAGATGATCTTGGTATTTGACTTTGTATTGTGTTATGATTGGAGGCTATGTATCGTATAGATTGGGATATGTATTGTGTTGATGTTGGAGACTATGCTTGTTATTATAATGATATCTCTCATGTTATAATGTAATGTATGTCAGTTGCCTTATTGGTTGCATTCTCCAATTATTTCAAAAATGATGTTCAAAAATGGCATATAGCATGATTTCAAATGAAATGTCCCCTTTTATGCATGTTTTAATGGTTTTGTGCATGGCTTCCATACTTAGTACTTTTTGTGCTAACCCCATATTTGTACATTTTCTGTAAGTGTAGGCTTTGGAGATATTGGATTCCATCCTTGTGGCTAGGTTCATAGGAGATCAAGAAGAAGAAGATTGGTGAGTCCTCATTGTATTCGAGGGCTCAACCATATGTCCTTCATTGTCTTTCTTTTATGTTTTAGACCTTTTGTAAGGGCCATGTCCCTAAAGTTGTACTCAAGAGTTTTATTCCAAGTATAATAGATGGTTTGAGACATAGTGTCATAGACTCTCTTTCATTTATAAAAGACTTTTATTGTAAACAAAAAAATTAAATTCCGCACTATTTTCTTATGCTTTTATGTTCATGTATGCTATGATGCTTGTATGAGACCCCTTCGGGGTCAAGTACGGCGTGTTACGTCTAGGGGTAGCCCTGGGTAGTGACAGTAAAAACTAGGAATTCATTCCTGCACCCCATACTTAAAAAGATTTTATGTCTCCAAAGCATCAAATATAACTAAAAACAAGGTTTATAAAAACTCCCCGAGGCCTTAAGGCCTAGCCAGTAGCATGTTCTCTTCATTTTCATCAAGAGTCGTACGCACCTCACACTTAAGCTCAACCGTGCTCCTTCGCTTCAAATTTTTTTGTACTTAAACTTCCTTTAATATGCAAAAACAAGATCAAACAAAAATAAATAGTGACTCTAATAAAATAAAATAAGAAGTTACACTACTAATTAGGTTGCCTCCTGATAAGCACCTAATTTAACTTCGAGGCACGACACAAATAAATTTACCACATTTCTTTCCACTTTGAACTTATGAATTTTACCCCTAACTTTGCATCAATTTTTCTGCTCCTTTCTAGGGCAGTGGTATAAAGATAAAGGAACCAAGTAATATATGTTGCATCTAGCACTTCTGGCCCTTATGTGAGGAATGTCGTTTTGTCTACGTGGACTAAAAAACTTTAGAATGTAGGGGTATTTTTCTCATCTATACAGTCATCCATTAGTTCAGATGACTCGACTTTCATGTCGCCATCTAAGCATAATATAGAAAAGTGATCTGAATAAGATTCAAGTTGCCTCAATTCCAAAGAAGCATTATTTACAACATTCTCACTTTTGAACTTTTTCCCAAACGTGGCATCTTCAAGAAAAGTATGATTGCATTAAATCTCCTCCCGTTTTGGATCCTCAATTTGACTTCTGAGTGCCTTTTCAATATCACAAAACTCATAATGGGATTGGTAAGCGTCAAACGCAGAAATCTTTGCATTCAATTAATTTCTTAAGTTCTAAGTATGCAAGCAAAACATATCAACATCTTGAATGTGCTTTATTTTTCTATCTATAAGGCGTGATATCACATATATGATTCTCCTACGACGCTCTTCATATTCCTCTATTAATTTCCTGCAAGATTCCATAGTATCAAAGAAACAAAGATTATTAGCCTCATCATGAGAGGGCTTTGAAGTAGGGTAGCAATACATGGTACAACCGACCCACAAAGCACTACAAAATTTACAGGATAGATATGGTGAACACAATTCTCCCTCTGAAATATAATGACATTGTTGTCAAGCTCCTTTGCAATAAGGACAGGGTCTTACCACACATGAATAATCCTCATCCCCATTCATCTCAAGAAGAGTAATAATTAGTAGAAAAAAATATGTATCAAAATAAATAAATAAATAAAAATAAAAAGTATAACCTAGAAGAATAGTTAGTTTCTAAGTCCCCGACAGCGGCGCCAAAAACTTGTTGCTCCCACTTGCACACATAAGTGTACCTAGTCGTGCAAGTAATATAGTGGCTCTTAACAAAATCAGATTATCGAACCTAAAGGACTTGTCGATTAACTATTTTTACTAAATTATACTAGTCTAATTATTTATTTAAGAGTGCCAAAAATGTTTGATTTATATTTGTAAAGAAAAGAATGCATGAATGAAATAATAAAATTACTTATAATGATTTGGAAAATTCCAGGGTTGCAGAATGCATAGGGTTTCATGTATCACATCTCAAGCATGAATTAACTACGTTAATCAAATTACTGATTTACATGATTGATTCTATGATCATGGTCTCCCGACCTCTAATCGCCTACTCCAATTAACTGTCTAATTAAATCGTTGAGCGGGATAAGCAGTCCTAATTGGTGATCATTTACATTTTATATTGTTTCGTAACCAAGCTAGGTGTTCATCCGAGCGTCACTCCTAAACACAAATCAACAAAATTTAATGGAAGATCAAACTTTTGTATTCTTTGGTCTATCTACCTTAGCGTCTCTCGAGTTTATGAGTAGACAAGAGATTTTTATCTATGATGGTCAGTTAAGAATTACTAAAACAAGAATACAAACATAAATTAAGCGATAACGAATCATTAATTCAAAACAATCGATGTTCAACAATTACCCATAGCTACAGCCCCAGAACAATGGCCTTTAGCTACTAATGTCTAAGAAAAGAAGAAAGAAAAGAACCCTAAAAAGTATTTAACAACTTTATACTTGATACCCTATATTTTATCTCTCAATAATTATTTTGTATGAACTATTTATAGATATAGAAAACTATAAATAAAATAACTGAGTCCAAATCAAATTAGAATCCAAAATCAAATGGAATTTGACTTCCGCGTGAACAGTTGTCTGCCGCCTCAACATATTTCTGCAACTATTCACTTGCTGCCACGTTGCAACAAGTTTCTCACTTTTAAGGTTTGCAGCTTGCAATATACACTTTATATATTTATACATTATTATATTTAATTTAATCCATTTTGCTGTCTGCCTAATTTTCTTCTTCAACCTTCCATCTTTAATTCGTTTTAACTCCAAACTTCTTCATCTTTACACCAATTTTCTCCTACAAATAAAATACACTATTTAGCTCAATCCATAAAATTAATGCTAAAAAGGGACAAATACAAATAATAAATGTGAGGCAAATACTGATTAAAAATATATATTTTTGGTCTCACATCATTACATATGTCATGTGTGGACTCTTAGCATCTCATTGTGATTAGTCGATTGTTGAAGTGAGTCTTCTCATGATCGTTCCATGCGAGCTTAACTTGTAGAACCATGATTGATGATTGTGTTGAATGTCTTGTGTGGTGTGATTTTCTTGAAATATGTGCTTGGTTACACCTAGAAATTTCTACGTTGATCCAATTGACTAACGTTGGTGAATGAAAGAAATGATCTTAGGCACAAATTTTTGAGAGAGAACCAGAATTGTTGTTATACCTCTTCGTGACCACCTTGTAAGAGTGTGAACCTAGCTTGGCACCATTTGAGCCTAATATTTTATTTGGATGAAACGTGAACACATTTATCCTTTTTCGTACCCACCTAAACCTTTCATGAAGCTTTGGTCCATTTGAATAGCCAACTTAGGCCAAAAATCTAAGTTGGGGGTGTGGTGAAAAACGAGGAAAAAATTGATCAAGAAGTTTGTGAAATTCACCCTTGAAGAATTGTGTTGAAAAATATGGCACTCCTTCATATAAAAAAACAAAAGGGAAAACGAAAGAGAAGAGAAAGAAAGAAAAGAAAAAGAAAAAAAAAGATTGACAAGGAAGTATGGATGGAAAGAAAAGGGGTATCCAATGAGTCATACAAGAATTTTTTGTGCTTGAGAGTACTTAGGGTGGATTGTGAAAATGAAAAGGTGGAATAAAAGGAGAAGAAGTGAAATGCAAGCCATGCTTCATGAAGGTAGAAGTCACTAAGACAAAACAATCATACCTTTAACCTTAGCCCTGTTACAAGCCTTGAAAGACCTTTGTGATCTTGATTGAGCCGAGTGATATGTTGAATGGAAAATACGGTTAAGCATATGGGTAGAATCATGCATATGTTAGCTTTGAGAGTGTGAGAGTTGATTTTGATTTCTTAAGTCATCATCTTTTCTGAGCTTTGTGCTCAACCTGGGCATCAGTGCCCGACACATCACTAGGAAGGATGATGGAGTCTGAAGAGACTCCACTGGTACCAATTACAGAGGTCTCCTCAAGGGATCTCTCAGGTGTACCATCGACCATCATTTCCTAGAGGTCCTACAACTCAGGTAGTGTCACACATATTCCCTGCTCATCCTAATCTCTCCTTATCTCCTCCTCAAATGTCTTCTCAGCCAAATAATCATCGGTTATATCATGCTCTCTCACATCACCAGAATTAACAACTATATTACCTCCACTCGGCTGTTTAGCGACACTCTTAGAAAGATTACCACTAGGCATAACTAGGGGTATAGATTCTGAGGTAGGGTAACCTCACTCCACAACATCGATAAATTTGTATACCTCAACTTATCTACATCAGCCCTCAAAGTATCTAGCTCACGCATCATCAAAGATAGCACACCCAAACTACCCTTAACTTCTCGTGGGTCTCTAACCTAGTGGTGAGGTTAGAAAACCTCACACCATGTGACTCAATAGAGGCCTCACACTGATTCGACCTCCCTCAATTGAGCTAAATCAACCTTAATAGCCCGGTCAATCATCTTGGGCCAATCCTTCTAAACCTTCACGCCTTGACATCCGCAGACCGGGCAAGATTGCCCATTTGATAAACCATGGCCTGGGTCAAGGAGGGATGAGAGATAGGAGTGGGGGCAGGTGAAGCAGTAGCAGTGTAAGTAGAAGATACTGAGGAAGGATGGGTTATATCTAATCGCTCCACAGAAGGAGTGGATGGAGTTGCCTCAGCAGCAAGTATGGTTGGATAACCATGGGTGTAGTTTTTAGTGGTGGTGGCTTCCTCCGAGCCATATCTGCCCATAGATAATCAACCTCAATCCTTCAGATGTCATTGGAGGAGGCCCGGGTGATCTACATATTAGTATTTCTCCAAGAGGGAGCTCCACCCTATTCACACAGTTGTGTGATCAAAACTAGGAATGGAAGTGACGTCTACTCTTGTCTAGCCTGTAATAGCATCTCATCCACAATGATTCACCCAACATTAATCTGCTCTCTATTTTTTATTATTGCACCAACTAACGTAACTTTTGGGTGCCTAAGGATGGATTGATTCTTTGAAGGCATAATATTACTGCTAATGAATCTAAACGAGTACAGAGCATTAACATTCAAGTCCTTCTTCTCTACTCTCGACCCGTTAGACATCCAAGGTGGAGAAATGTCATAGATAAGTAGTGCTAACCAACCCTTCAGAGACTCAAGGTCATGATGCATACGCATTGTCAACATGTCAGCCCGATTTGATGAAGTGTCTAAAGTAGTGATGACACCTGCGTGGCATTGTACCATCTTGCCATGTACTTTAACTTCCACTAAAGGCTTCCACAATGTTCTCTTTCTCTTCTTTGGAACATGTTGTGCATATGCAGTGTAAACTTCCCTCACCCAAGCTGAAACATATAGATTTCGAAGCCTGGTGAACCCCTTGAACTTGTGAAATTTCATTGTGTCCCAGATCGCAGGGTAGTCACTCATGACACCATCTATGGAAAGTCTTCTCTTCTCAATAATAATGTGCTCTCCAACAGCCTTGAGCCTTTTGAGGGCCCTTGGAGCAATCACTGGGAGAACACGAGATGCATGTGCCTAAGCTGAAGAGGATTGCACCAACTTAGACCTGATGTCTATTATTTTCCTAACAACCAACTTTTTAGGTTGCTCACTCACACACTTAGATAAGCCTGGATTAGTTTGTTGTGGGAGAGGAGCCTCAGACGGCTCGTTGATAGTGACCCTCATATGCCTTTTCAATAGAGGATGGGGAGGAGAGGAATGCTTCCATTTTGTTTTATCTATTGTCTGCAAAGCGCAATCATACAACATAGACTCAATGAAGGTTAGTTAAAATCAAAACCATAAAGAAAACATACTGTAAAAATGTTCTTAGTCTCGCCTATTGGGAATGCGGTCCATCTAACAAAAAAGGCAATGTTCACTCCCACTTGGCAATACGCCAAAAGCCCATCGAATGGAACAGTACCCAAATCACACATTCACTCAAAGAAAGGCGAGTTGCGACTTACTTGACAATTCGCGTATGTGCCTTGGCGAGATAAGACAAGCTCTCCGAACATGAAGTCTTCAACCCAGTGCCTATTTTCACAAAATAAATCACAATACGAAATAATACCCAGTTCCCAATCAAATCTGCAATCTATCCACATGTTTTTTCTACCCATGGGTACTCAAACTTCCCCCATATATTACAAGATATTACTCAAATTGATGATTTACCCTTAAGAAAGTCGTCACTCCATCTATCATTGAGCAAAATCATGTAATTAGGGAAACACCGGGTAGACTTCACCCAAATGTAATTCAACCAAGACCCATCATATACAAGGAATCAATTTCAACTATTCACCAGTACAATCAAATTTAGCAATTTTAGGCATAAACTCAACTATGTAACTCATGGGTATAGATCAATACGATCTATTTAGCACTACCCGGTGAAATCAACCAACAATATGCTTCAAATGGCCTTTAGCCCATATTAAAAAACACAAATTTAAGCAAAAACAATGAGATATAAATCGAAAAACAACCTCAAGTAGAAGCACAACACAAGAAAATAAGGGAAAATAGGATAGGGTTGAAAATGCAAGCAAGCCAATGCACTTCAAGTACTCAAAAGCACACAAATAAGGCACTGAAATCACTAAAATGTTGTATTGGAAGCTTAGGAGGGAAAATTGTTCAGAGATATGAAAGGGATTATTTTTTGAAACTGAAAAGACCCTTGGCCTCTTTATGTCAAGCACGTTCGACGATCTGTGGCTAACGTCGTCAAACGCATTCGGCAAATCACCAAAGGAACTGAAGCTCACCAAAGAGGTCTGAATAGACCTGAAGGTTGACTTGATAAACTCGACAGAGTCTACATAGTTTACTTTGGCATATTGCCATTTAGAGCTCAGATCGCCTAGTTCACAGTACACATTTTCACTTTTTCCAGCTCAAAATTCGGACAAGAATGAGTCCGCACAATGCCTTTGGCAGATTGCTGACATGGTCTTGGCATCACCTAATTATCCCTTCATAACACTTTGACTTCCTTTCAACTTGCACTCACAACACATGTTATTGAAAACATTAATAAAAAGTAAAACTTGGGTTGCCTCCTGAGAATCATCATGTTTAACGCCATGGCATGACATAATTTTCAATTTCTCAACAATCATTCTTGGGGTTTGGTATGGTATCTCTAGGAGAGATTCCTTTTTTTCTTGATTGATATGGGTGAAGATCTGGCACATTTAACTTTACAGTTGTGTGATAGAAACTGAATGAGAGGTTATTGTTTTAGATAAAGTGGAGAAGTCATTTTTCAAGTCCTTCAACACCTTGTCGGACCCTTTAATTTTGTTGAAGATCTTTGTGATTATTTCCTCTATATGGTTTCCTTACGGACCAGCTGGTTCTCTTAGTCATGGATGATCATGGGGAGGAATAAACCTATCTTTTTCAGCCTCCCTATATTCCAATTTCTACCTCTCCAATCTTTTCAACCACTATCTCAGTCCTTGTTCCAATCTTGGTTCCCACCTTGTCGTTGGTAATTTGGGTGAGAACCCCCCATTTGGTTTTCCAATTATTGTAGCTTCTTGTTGTACAATGGCTTAAACTTGGCATCCTCCAGTCACTTCCCATTACTTGTTCCAACTGCATTTACCGCTTTCAACTCACCGCCCATGATATGTTTGGACAACAAATCGAGTTGAATTATCATTTTGTCCATGTTTTCATCTCATTCATGCTCCGTCTAAATTTTTTCCTTGATCATGCTCAGTTGTAAAGATGACACTTTGTCTTCTCTAGTATGCCATGCTCGGTTTACCTTGGTCATGTCATCAAGAAACAACGATGCTACATCATATGGTTGTCGCATCAGCCCAGTTTAGGCAAGTTGATCAGCCACACCTTTGATGATTGAATCAAGGCTACAATAAAAGTATTGTAGAAACAAATGGTCCGGGACATAATGCATTGGGCATTGCAAGAGTAAGTTCTGGAACCACAACGATGTCTTATGTAAAGGTTCACCCTCAATTCTCTTAAAATTATGGTTCTTGTCCTTGTGTTTTACCATCTTCGAGGGAGGAAAAAATATCTTCAAGAAGGCTTTAGTTAGCTCTTCCTAAGAAGTAATATAATCATTTGGAAATTCCGCCAACCATCTTGTAGCTTTCCCCGTCAAAGAGAACGAGAATAACATCAACCTTATGAACTCTTATGAGATGTTTTTGAACACAAATGGCCCACATGCATCCAGAAAATTCCAAAGGTGTTCATGGATATCTTCATGAACTAAACCCCCAAACATTCTTCTTAATTGGAGCAGTTGTAGCATTGTTCCGGTTACATGAAAAATTGCCCGCCCTGCTATGGGAGATAACCGGATGTCTTGTGGTTTGACTGAATTTCATGTCATGTCATTCAAATCACCCATGTTGTTGTTTTGTATGTAGTAACTATCATTATCACTACCTTGATCATTCATATTTTAGACATGCAAATAGAAAACAACAACACAGAGGAATAATCTACTACACCTAAACACATTTACAAACTAATTTCTGAAATGGAATTCTTATCCATGACTCCCTGGAAACGACACCATTTCCTATAACACTCAAACTACTCTCTAAAGAAAATCCAAAGAGTAAGTTACCGTAGTCAATAAAAAATACCCAACTAAGAGTTGGGGTTGAATTCCAGAGAGAGTGATATAATGCAGAATTCTATTAAGAAATTTAGTATGTAATTCAATTCATTTGTAGTAATAAGAATAATGGGTGGATGATTTCACCAAATTTACGAAAAAAGGATTTTGTTATCAATAGTCACAATTAAACTAAGATTATAGAAATTTAAATAAGTAACAAGTAATCTAGGGGTGCGGGGATTGGAAATCGATGTCACATAGGGGTAATTGTGTTGCTCTATAGTAATGAACACTCCTGGATAGGATGGGTCATCTCCAATGACACTAATCATCTTTTAATCTCATAGCATCAGTTCATAAAATCTCCTTTTGGTCTCATTTATGTGCATAACTAAACAACCCAATACCTTACAAAATTCTTTCCTTTGATGCAAAAATATGGCAAATAGATCTGATCTATAATCTTTTTTTCAAGCACACTATAGACATCAAACCTAAATTGCAAGTATCAAACAAATTATCCACTCTAATCCATCTTTTTTGAGCATCAATTAGAGATCGATAGTAGGAATTCATTTTTGAACCTTAATCCACAAATTAACCTCGTGCTAATTAACCCAAATTCATGTATGAATAACAACAAAACAGAGCACAATACAATATCCATTACATTAAATCAACACTCAACCCCATAATTGTACCCCTAGACTATGGGGTTTTAGCTACCCATCAAAAAATATAAAGCAATTATACCTTTAATGAGAGAAGCCATGGGTGACATTAAATTAAGTAATTATAATCAACACCCACTTTGAATTTAACTTCAAATTGTACAAATTAAGAACAAATTTGAAAAACCCAAAACTAAAAGTGTTCTTCACAAGGCAAAGTGTTTGTCACTCTAAAACTCTAAAGAGAAAGTGTTAAAACCAATTTCTAGAAATATATTTAGACCCTTCTGTCTCTCTCATTTGGGATATTTGTAGTTCCCCAAATTTTGGCCCGAAAGCCATTGCGTGATCATTTCGGCGACGTTAGTCAAGCTAGGCAAGCACATTTGACGGATTGTTGTTTTCTCCTTAGCTCGCCTTTATCTTCCTTTAGGCTTCAGGTATTTGAACCTCAGTTGGCGAGCTCGTTTAAGTCTGTCTTTCATATTTGGTGGATCGCCGACTACCACCGTTGTTTGCCTTTTAAGCCTTCTATTTTTCTCTAAGTCCTGTCACCTTCTACAACAATCAATAAGTTTGCCCTTTACATTCGGTAAGTCGTCGTTCCACTTTGAATTCGCTGAACTGCCTCAATTAATTCAAGCGGAGAAGGGAATAAAATGCCCGTCAAGTATTTGAATTTGTACCAAACTACCCTCCATCAACCTTTTGGCCTTAAAATACCCCTGTAATCCATTTTTGGCTCAAAAATACCCTCGATGTTAACCCTTTGGCTCATATTTACCCTTATTTTTAGTAGTTCCATTAAAGTAAAATTATTAAATATTTATTTATTATGTTGACTAGTGTGATTTGTCCAAATTTTAACTCTTCTCAAATAAATAATAAAAACCATATTTAAAAAAAAAATAGTTTTTTATAAAACCACATATGATTAATATTTTGACTCAATACACTTGGAAATATTATCGAAAAAATAATTAATTTCATGATATCTTCCTATTGTCCTATTTTATATCAACCCCCAATTTATTATAACTCAACTCATAAATGGGGATCCAACTAAAATTTCTACTCACCCCGACTAACTGTCCATCTAAAATATTTTTTATTTTTAATGATACATATTGTCTATTAATTATTCAAATGTCTTCTTCATTTTCCATTTTTATTCCTTTTTTTAATCTCTTATTTTTAACTATGATATTCGCGACTCAAACTTGAAATGAACTCACATGTTTATATTCTTTGAATTTATATTATTTTCATGGTGTGAGAGGGGTGGGGATAGGAGAAATGATTATTTTTATGCTTTTATTTTGAATTTCGGGTACACACAAAAAGAAAAATTCAGTATCCGTACATATTTTCTTAATTATGTCATCTTTTATTGAACTAACTATTTCTATACGAGTGTCATCATTATTTCCTCCATTTTCTCTCTTGTTTGTCATAATTTTAATAAAAATAATATTTAAAATGGTGGACAAGATTCAAATAAAAAATGGAAGAGATAGGAAGTGAATGGGTAGGGGTTTGGGGGGGGGGGTGTAGAGAGTAGATGGCTAACCTTTTTTTATTTAGAATTTTTTATGAAATTCAAAATCAAATCAATAATGTGAGCTCATATATTAAGTAATTTCAAATTATTTTAACGACAAAGAGCCTAAAATGCCCTCAAACTATGGAATTTGGTACAAAATTGCCCTCCATCCACCTTATGAGTATGATCTGTTAGACATAAGGGTATTTGGAGCCAAAAGATTGAAGTTAGGGGTATATGGGGGCCCAAAGGTGGATGGAGGGTAGTTTTGTACCAATTTAAATAGTTGAGGGGCATTTTAGGCCCTTCTCTGTTAATTCAAATGTTAAGCACTCTTAATTTTGGTGAGGTCGTGCTGATTGGGCGATCCACCCTTCTTGTTAGGCGATCAACAATGTTGAGTTTACACTTCTTTTCATGTTTTTGGATGTTCTTTCAAACATTTATCATTTTCTTGTCCCTAAGCCTTCATAGCTGCAAATCATCAAAATATAATTAGAATATGGCATAATTAGGCATTGAGGAAACTAATTGTTGAACTAAATAGGCCTCAAATAAGTGTAAATCCACCACTCATAAATCAACAACATCAATAGCTCAACTTCTATAGTAGATAGAGCAACATATTTTTGCAACCTAGATTGCCAAGACATAGCTCCTTCTACAAAAGTAACCAAGTTGCCTGAAGTAGAGTTATGAGTATCAACATCACCAACCGTATTTGAATCAGTGTAATCATCTGGTAAAGCATAAGGAACTTTCTTCATATCTTCCTTCTCACCACCACTGGAAGGATAATGATTCGTGCTCAATTTGAAGTGCATAACTAAAGGTGTACATGCAACATTATCTTTGTCCATGTTGAACTTACAAACTACTTTATGAACATAATTCTCTTGTGATAACCCCAAATTCTTGGCCTCTCTGTCACATACAATATGCATGCCAAGAATCTACCTTGCTTGTCCTAAGCCTTTCATAGCAAAAAACATATTCAACTCTCGCTTCAACTTCTTAATCCTGCAAGCATTATGACAAATAATATGCATGTCATCAACATAAAGCAAAAAAATGATAAAGTCACCATTAGAAAATCTTTTCACAAAAATATAATGGTCTAAAGAAGTATTCTTGAAGCTCTGCTGACTCACAGAAGACTAAAACTTCCTGTACCATTGCGTGGGACCTTGTTTTAGACTCATATCCTTCTAGATGCTCCATATAAATTCTTTCATCAAAGTCGCCAGGGAGAAAAGAAGTTTTAACATCTATTTGCTCAACCTCTAAGTTCAGACTTGCAGCCAAGCCTAGAACTACACGAATGGGTGACATCTTCACAACTGGAGAGAATATCTCATCAAAATCAATTCCCTTTTTTGGTTTGTCCCTTCACAATTAATCTATCCCTTTACAGTTGAATTGGGTTACCATCTTCATTTTTCACCCTGAAAACCCACCTATTTTTCAACATTTTTCTGTCTTTAGGTAGCTTAACCAAATCAAATGTATGATAATTATGTAGAGACTTGATTTCATCTTTCATAGCACCAAACCATATTTTTGTTTCTTCATTTTCCATGGCCTCTTCAAGACTCTCAGGTTTTGCCCCGTTAGTCAAAAGTATATACTCATTGGGAGAATCATGAGATGATTGTATTTTTTCTCTATTAGATATTCTGAGAGAACTCTCTGGAGCTTCTGTAATAGTTGGTTGCTGACCAACTAAATCATCTTGCACTGGAGCATCAACATAATACTGGTCATTCTATATAAGATCGTCGTCTTTATTATGAATACAATTTTCATCATTATGAAGATTTTATTTAAGTGCAATAGTCAAAGGAACTTGATCAACATCAACTAAGCTCTCACTACTCTCACAATCAACTTTCTCATCTTTTTCAAGATCTTCAATTGTATGGTCTTCAAAAAACACAACATCACGACTTCTAACAAGTTTCTTCGCAAGTGGGTCATAGAAATGATACCCAAATTCATCTTGACCATAACCAACAAAGATACATTGCCTAGTTTTAATATCCAACTTTGACCTCACATCCTTAGGAACGTGCACAAAGGATTTACACCAAAATACTTTAAGATGATCATAAGACACATTCTTACCACACCAAACTCTGTCACAGATATCACCATTAAAAGCAACAATAGGACATAAATTGATAATATAGGTAGTAGTATTAAGTGCTTCTTCCCAAAAGGAATATGGGAGCTTCACATCTTAAAGTAAACATCTAACCCTCTCAACGAGAGTTCTTTTCATCATTTGTGCTAAACGAGTTAGCTGAGGAGTCTTTGGAGGAGTTTTATGATGTCGAATACCTTACTCTCTACAATATATATCAAAAGGACCAATATAATCACCACCATTATCTGAGTTTATGCATGCCAATTTCCTCCCTTTATATCTCTCAAGCAAGGCCTGGAAATTCTTAAACATATTAATTACTTAATCCTTGGATTTCAAAGAGTATACTCAAGAGTTTTGAAGAATGATCATCAATACAGTCACGAAGTAAAGTACACCACCATGAGACTTTATCTCAAAAGGACCACACAAATCAGAATGTGCCAACTCCAGCAAATCAAGCTTTCTTGAAGGCGGATGACTGTGAAAAGAAACTATTTTCTATTTATCCAGAGTTTCCAAGAATGATCATGAATACAATCATGAAGTAAAGTGCACCACCATGAGACTTTACCTTAAAAGGACCACACAAATCAGAATGTACCAACTCCAGCAAATCAACCTTTTATGAAGGTAGATGACTGTGAAAAAAAGTTGTTTTCTATTTACCGGCTAAGCAACAAACACACTTCTCAACTTTAATTGTGTAACTCTATAAAGAAGAATTATTTATCAATCCTCTTCTCTCACATATGAATCGGTATTCTATGTCATAACTTTGATGAAGTATCATTTTCTAATAAATTATTAAGCCTTTATAAATGGAGCCTTTCAATATGTACATTTTAGAAAACTTATCACCTCAAGCCATAATCATTAAACCTTTAGTAATCATACACTAGCCTGCACCAAGGTTGTTAATATAACTTTCATCATCAAGATTTCCTACAAAAATCAGATTCAAGCGAACATCGGAGCATGTTTGAGATTGTTGAGAACAAGTCTCGAACCATTGTTACTATCCAAACAAATTGTGCCAATGCCAAGTATCTCAACTTTATTATCATTTCCCATTTTTAACATGGAGTGTAAGAAGAAACTAATTCCTTCTTTGGCATGACATGTAAAGTACCACCAGAATTTACAAACCAACTAGACTCATCATAAACAAGATTTAATAGCATTTTCTTCACAAGCAACAAGAAGATCATCCTTAGCAATAATAAAAACACGATTTTCATTATCGCTATCTTTCTTTTGTTGTCTCATATCTCTCTTGTAACTATAAAAATATTTCTCGATGTGTCCATTCCTGTGGCAATAGTCACATATAATATTCTTGTGTTTAGACTTTGACTTGCCTCTACTTTTATCTCAGTCATTCTGACTCTGAACATTCTTCCCCCTGTCTACGGTAATCAAACACTCCGAGTGTTAAACTAAAGAAGATGAGCCTTGAGATCTTCTTCTCATATCTTTATTTAAGACACCACTCTTAATATATTCCATAGTTACAATACCACCGGGAGATGAATTAGTCAAAGGAACTTAAAAAGTTTCAAAAGAGTTTTTGCAGAGTATTATGAAACCAAAGTCCCTATATTTATTCATCAAATATTACGCCCATTCTGGACAACCTGTCAAGGAATCCCTGAAAATCATTAATATGATCTAAAATAGGATTGCCCTTTTTATGTATGATATTCATGAATTGTTTCAGCAAGAACAACTTGTTATTGCTAGTCTTCAAAACATAAACTGTCTCAAGCTTATCTCACAAACTTCTAGCATGTGTCTCATTAACAATATCATTTCTAACGTTATCTTAAACTTATTGTTTGATATACCCACAAACATGCAGGAGCTCAAATTCCCGATCTTCATCATTCATAGACTCAGATTTATTGGAAGCAAACACATGCAAATGCATTTTTTTGACAAATAGAAAATCTTTCATCTTGCCTTTTCAAATATGATAATTGCTACCATTTAAACACACCATCTTTTTCATATTTGACTCCATCATTCAAATAGATAATTAACAACAACCTAATATTCTAATACTACTTTGTTGGGAAAGGAAAACACAAAAAAAGGTGCACGACAGAGCAATAGTGGAAGAAAATCCAAATCTAAATTTTCTCTTCTATTTGGAGTAAAATTAAATAATATGAAACACTCAATAGTAATCTCCCTCATTTTGTTAACTAACAATTATATAGAGTTATCAGCTTAAATCTATTGCATGACTTATGTGATTTATTAATCATATAGTTAATTTAGACATAGGAATCTTTTCACTTTCTACTTTTCTAATCAAATCAATTTTGTCACACCTAAATATACGAAGACGAGATCGACAGTTTGTGTCTTAGTTGACCAAGTGATATGAACCAACACAAATAAAACTATAGAGATCCTTTTGGAAGGATGTTACTTACAGAACTAAAACCGATATAACACTTATAACATTAAAATAATTTTTTAAAAACATATTAATAAAAATTTCGTACCGAAAATTTGGCCCATTCAAAATAAAATTAAAAGTAAAAATATTTTGCTCACATTAAATTCATACAATTTCAAGTAAAAATTCTTAAAATTTTAGAGTACCAATTGAACATGTTAAATCCCTCATTCTTAAAATGATTAAAGTAAGTATCTAAAAAAAAATATTTTTTATGCTACTATAGGTTCAATATATATTATTTTCAAACTTTTAACTATCAATTGATAAATTAGATTTTATTTTGTATATAATCACAAAGTAAATTATAAATTTGGATATATACTGATGTCAATATTTTAAGTCTTTTGATATATTATTCATTTGGAACAATTTACATTTGTGGCACGCCAAATTTTAAAATAGAGCTTTGAAGAATCTTTAATAGGCAAAAGCAAGAAAGAAGAAGGAAGACAATGGATGAAAATATTGAAAAAGAAGAAAGAAAATAAGAATAAAAGTAGTGGAAAAATGTTAGCATAGAAATGAAATCCACTTCGCTTGAAAATCAACAGTGCTGAATGATTATATATGATAATAACTCATTATTTGGGTTAATTTGGATGAAAGTTTTTGTCTCAATGGATATGTTGTTTAATTTTCTCAAAGCTGATCCATCCGACATTTACTTTAAAAAAACAAGAACAAAAGGAAGTTGACACAATATAAAAATGAAACGTAACGTCTAAAATAAATTCAATCAAGCATGAAAGAATTTCTGTGCAATATTAGGACAAAAGTATTACTCCCTCTATCCTATTTTATGTGGAATCTTTTGAGTTGACATGGCATCTAAGAAAAAATTGAATACTTTTGGTCTAAAACAATCCTTAGATATATGATGTGGTTGAGAATGATTTCATTAAGGGTACAAAGATAAACTTAAAGTTAAATTATTCTAATTATAATAACGTGAAATCGTTATAGAACAAATTAACAAAGAAAGGGTGCCACAAAAAATGGGGAAGGGGGATGAGGAGTCCACAAATTGGACTCATTTATGGCTGTATTTCAATAGAAATAGTGTCCTCTATTGCTTATTTTATCTCATATCTGATGAAAACCTTTAAGTTTCAGGTATGTGTACTTTTGAAGGAAAGCATGGACACTGTCGCAAAAAAGGAATGAAAAGGCTGAAAAGAATGAAGAAATGAAGGTCTGAGGATTGCAGAGTCCACTTGGTGAGTCGCTGAAGGGTCTTACTTTGTCTTTTGTTCCAGTGTGATGAGGCTTGAAGGAAACGATCAAGTCGGTGGAAAAAAGGAGTAGTCGACGCATCACCGAGAAGTTCCGTGAAGCAGTACCATGTCACCCAATGATCCATAGCACGACGATGCTGATGGCTGGTGCAAGACGGCGATGAACTATACCAAAGGGCGAATCACCGAGTAGATCAGCGATTTTGACTAACGACACCGAATGATCCGCTGCAGCACAAATATATGAAAACTATAAATACTAGTTAGAGTTGTAGTTTTAAGGGTCGAACTATTATTATAATTTTCATATAGAATAGTACTTTTTGACATTTTTGCTCTCTAAGTTTGAGAGGGTTGTGAAGACTTGAAAATCCAAAGGGTTTCAGCTTCAAGATTTGGATTTGGGTCTCTTAGATTCTTCAATTTTGGCCTGTATCAAGACTTAAATCTTCATACCTAGTTGAATGCGAGCTCAATTTGGTATAAATTTCTATCTCTTATACATGTGTGGCTAAAAACCCCAATTCTTGAGGTGTGATTTTGTGAATATGGGTTAGATTAGTTGTTGGGTCTTGCTTGTTGATAGTCTATTTGTAGTTTAAATATGATTTCATTTAGTGTTGTGGATGAACTTAATGAGGTTGTAGTTGCAAATATAATCTCATATATGTGTTTTCGGCTTGCTCGAGAGAGAAGTCGTAAAACTAAGACCACTAAATTGATGGCCAGTGCGAGTGGGTCGACATGAGGTTCAGCTTGAGCGAGTGAACCCTAGTCCCATGTCCAAACACTCAGCTCGAGAGAGTGAGTGAGTTAAGATGGAGGTTGTTCTTCATGCGGTAAGTGGGTGTCCGAGAGGAACGTATTTGAAATGGAGTAAGTTGCTCGAGAGAGTGCTTTTCCCCCTTAGAGTCTACCCAAGTCATAATTACTCTACGAGTTCTCCATCAAAAGCATGTACCCAATGATTTAGTCTATCCCGTATTCCATTCACATCCCAAGAACCCCCCTCTCATTACTTAGAAGTCCTTGTTAATTTTGTTGTTTTTACTCACTAGTGACAAAACCCCATTGTTAATTGACACTCTTGTGTTCCCTTTTAATTTACAATATTTTTAATCATTAATGTCTTTAGCTATGACTAGTTAGAAATAAATTTTATTTTTCTATTAATTCTCAAAACCACTCTCTTGGGAACGATCCTAACCCTTGGTTGGGTTACTATACTATTGCACGATCGTAGACCTTTGCATTAGAAGTTGTGTCCATGATTACATAGATATCAGGGAAATATTTTTATAAGACATTCCACTTAAATAAGGATTTAGACAGAACTTTCACAAGGTTCATATGCTTATGGTTTAAGTTATACAGGGTCCCTTAAAAATGTACGCATAATTTACTTAGACACCTCAACTAGGAGTAATACCTACTAAATAAAAGGAAAACATCTTATTATCCAGAGATTGATCTGATTTGACTATAGTCTTATATGATGTGATTGTAATCCTCTTGTAATTAAGTTGATTAGGATTTCAAGACAATTAACATCTTATATGTTTGGAAGGTTATCTCTTTCTAAAGCCTCGAGCTTTGAAAAGGTAAAAGTAAGTTAACGAGCAAGTCCACAAACCTGAAAATAGGCCAGGGACCCTTCACAAGACCCTAAATGATCATTTAGGGCACCACTGGCCATTTAAGGAAATTAGAGTTGGTATTTAGGGCTTCTAGGACTTAGGGTCACCTAGACGACTCCTTAAATAGCCTATATAAAAGTAATGAACTATAGAAGATGAATTTATGAATTGGTTGAACGCTTGTTATGCTTCTATTTATTGTAGAACCCGTGAAGTCAAATTTCAGTTTCCTAATGAACCTATCTTAGAATGGAAGGGGGGAAATTCTATGCTGAAAGGTCGGTTTATTTCTTATCTTCAGGTTAGAAAGAGGATTTATAAGGGTTTCTTTTACCATCTAGTTAGGGTTAGGTATATTTATTCTAAAACCCCTAATCTTGAGTCGGTCCCCATTGTTAATGAGTATCCAGAAGTGTTCTCCGATGATTTACCCTGTATTCCTCCCGAAAGGGAAATAGACTTTGGTATTGACCTTCTCCAGATACGCAACCTATTTCTATTCCTCCTTATAGAATGGCTCCGATGGAACTTAAGGAATTACAGGAGAAATTGATGGATTTGTTGCATAAGGGTTTCATCCGACCGAGTATCTCTTCATGGGGTGCTCCAGTGTTGTTTGTTAAGAAGAAAGATGGTTCACTCCGAATGTGTATTGACTATTGACAATTGAATAAGGTGACCATTAAGAATAAGTATCCTCTTCCAAGGATAGATGATTTATTTGACCAGCTCCAAGGTGCAAGTTACTTTTTTAAGATTGACCTTAGGTTGGGTTATCACTAATTGAAGGTGAAGATTGATGATATTTTGAAAACGACTTTTAGAACCTGGTATGGTCGTTATGAGTTCTTGGTGATGTCATTTGGTTTGACTAATGCTCCGACAACTTTATGGATTTGGTGAATAGGGTGTCCAGACAATACCTTGATATGTTTGTAATTGTGTTCATTAATGACAAATTGATTTATTTGAGAAGTGAGGATGATCACATCAATCATTTGAGGATTGTATTGCAAATTCTCTAGGACTAACCACTCTTTGCATACTTTAGCATGTGTGAGTTTTGGCTAAGGTCTGGAGCTTTCCTTGGCCATATTGTTTGAAGTAAGGGCATTGAGGTAGAGCCTAAGAAGAAGGTTGTGGTCAAGAGTTGGCTTGGACCTCTATCACCTTCACACATTAGAAGTTTCTTGGGATTAGCCAGATATTATAAAAGGTTCGTTGAGGGATTCTCGTCAATTCTCTATCCTTTGACGGCTTTTACTCAAAAGAAGGCCAAGTTCAAATGGTCCGAATTGTGCGTAAGGAGTTTTCAACAGTTGAAAGATAGTCTTCCTTTGGCTACGATATTAACTTTACTGGAAAGAACGAATGTTTTTGTTGTATACTGTGAAGCCTTGAAAATTGGGCTAGGATGTGTGCTTATGAAAAATGGGAAAGTTATTGCCTATGCTTCAAGGCAACTTAAGGTCCATGAGAAGAATTATCCGACCCACGATCTTGATTTAGCGGCGATGGTTTTCGCCTTAAATATTTGGAGGCACTATTTGTATGGTGTTCATATAGATATGTTCACCGACCACAAGATCTTGCAGTATGTGTTTAATCAGAAAGATCTTAATCTTCGCCAAAGAAGGTGGCTTGAGTTACTCAAGGATTGTGATATGAGTGTTCTCTATCACCCCGATAAGGCGAATGTAGTAGCGGATACTCTTAGCCGATTATCAATGGGTAGTCTTTCCCATGTAGAAGAAGATAAGAAAGAATTGGTACGAGATGTACTTAGATTGTCTCGATTGGGTGTTCAGTTGATGGACTCTACCAAGGGTGGTGTTATGGTTCATAATGGTTCCGAATCGTCTTTTGTGAATGATGTCAAAGCTAAGCAATGTCTTGACCCGATTTTAGTAGAATTGAAAGAGGTGGTGCTTAAGAAGTCTGTAGAGGCTTTCTCCCAGGGGGAGATGGTGTACTTAGATATAAAAGTCGTTTGTGCGTTTCGAATGTCGATCACTTGAGCCCAAAGTTCTTGGTATTCTATTCACCAGGTATCCACCAAGATATTCTGTGATATTTGGGAGGTCTATTGGTGGAATGTGATGATGAATGATATTGCGGGATTTGTGGCTTAGTTTCCTAATTAACAACAAGTGAAAATTGAGCATTAGAAATCGGGAGGTCTATCCCAAGACATTAGTATTCCTACTTGGAAATTGGAATGTTTGAATAAGGATTTCATAGGTTTTTGCCTCGTACTTGGTGACAATATGATTTGATTAGGGTTATAGTAGACTGATTGATGAAATATGCCCACTTCATTCCCATCAAAGTTTCTTATTCGGAGGAAGACTATGTTAAGTTGTATTTGAGGGAAATGGTAAGGTTGTGTTGAGTACTCTTGTCCATTAACTCTGATAGAGGTACTCAGTTTACTTCTCAGTTTTGGAAATCTTTCTAAAAGGATATTTGCACTAAAGTGAACCTTAGCACGACTTTTCACCCAAAAACAATCGGGCAAGTGTAGCGAACTATCCAAACTTTGGAAGATATGTTGAGAGCACCAGTCATCGATTTCAAGGGGAATTGGAATGATCACTTACCATTGATTGAGTTTGCGTATATTAATAATTACCATTCGAGTATTGGTATGGCTCCATTTTAGGCTCTTTATAATAGGAGGTGCAAATCTCCTACAGGTTTGTTTGACATGGGTGAAGTTGCCTTGATAGGACCCGAGTTAGTTTACGAGTCTATGGTAAAGTCCGACTTATTATAGAGAGGTTGAGAACCGCCCAAAGTCGACAAAAGTCCTGTGCCGATGTTAGAGGAGAAAATCTTGAGTTTGATGTTATTGATTGCATTTTCTTGAAAATCCTACCCATGAAGGTTGTAATATGGTTCGGTAAGAATGGGAAGCTTAGTCCCCGATATGTAGGCCCATATCAAGTTTTGAGACGTGTTGGTAAGGTTGCTTATGAGCTTGATTTGCCTAACGATTTGGCATCCGTTCATCCTGTTTTAAATGTCTCTATGTTGAAAAAGTGTATTGGAGTTCTGACATACATAGTTCCCTTAGAAGGTTTGAGTGTTGATGAAAGTCTTTCTTATGATGAAGTCTCGATTGAGATTCTAGATCGGGAAGTTAAAAAATTGAGAAAGAAGGTAGTTGCTTCCGTGAAAGGTTTGTGGAGGAATCATTTAGTGGAGGGTGCTACTTGGGAGGCCTAGGCCGATATGATGTCCCGATATACTCATCTTTTTCCTTCTACTCCTACTCTGGCTTGAGGTAAGGAGTTCCTCTTGGTTTGCTCTTTGTTTTTGAAGTCATGTGTGTTTTAGATATTCCGATAATTTCCTTATGTTATGCATGTTCATGAAAACTTGTGTTTTGAAAGAAAATGAGTTTACATGATTGATTTTCCTCATGTTGTTGAACATTGAGTATGAGTTGCCATAGACTTCATTAGATGAGTTGTTTAACATGCTTTAGCTATGCTTTTTTAGAATGAATTGCATATAGGCTCCATGAGATTATTTTGAGCATACTTTTAGCTTGGAGATGGTAGTTCCTTCTTGAAGATGAGAATTTTTGAAATTTCATGCACATTGGATTGCTTGATGTAGTTCCTACCTTTCTTATGGTGCATTGAGTATGTTTAGCTTGGAGTTGATGTTTCCTCCGCGATTTGTGCATTTAGATGAGATTGCATGCATGATAGGTTGCTAGTATTAAGTCTTTACTTCCTTAAGGTTTTTAGAATTCCATTCGAGGATGAATGTTCCCATAGGGGATATAATGCAACACCTTGGAATCTAGTAGTCTAAGCTAGGGCTACGTGTGAAAGGCAAGGGCTATGAAAGTGATGCTTGGGCAGCCTTCACCAAGACATACTCACCTCCCATGACCACCATGACGCCTCTTGGTGGGGACCACAGGCCGTGGTGATGGGCGTGGTGGTCTAGGCAGTAGCTAATCAAAGACTGCCGAAATTCAAGTCTCTTCCACGAGTCACTGATGAGTCCACAAATTGGACTCATTTAGGGCTTTATTTGAATAGAAATAGTGTCCTCGAATACTTGTTTTATCTTAATACCTGATTAAAATGCTTAAGTTTCAGGTATTTGAAGGTTTACTGGAAGCATGGACACTGAGGCGCAAAATAGAGCAAAAAGGGATGAAAGAACAAGAAATGAAAGTCTGCGGATCGTCGAGTCAAACTTGGTGAGTCACCGAATTGACATGCACCGCCCTTTGTTCCAGTACGTGAAGCTTTGAAGGAAGTGGATCAAAATGCTAGAAAAGCAACATTTGGTGAGTCGACGATTAGTTCGGCGAAGCGGTACTGTACCGCCCAATGATCCAAAATATGAGGATGCTAAAGGCAAGACACTGAAGGCGATGAATTGGTTGCACTATTGTTATGCTTCTATTTATTGTAGAACCCGTGTTGTCAAATTTCAGTTTCCGAATAAGCCTATATTAGAATGGAAGGGGGGAATTCTATGGTAAAAGGTTGGTTTATTTATTATCTTAAGGCTAAAAAGAGGATTTAT
The DNA here is from genome assembly GCA_029582215.1 of Solanum sparsipilum. Classification (NCBI taxonomy): domain Eukaryota; kingdom Viridiplantae; phylum Streptophyta; class Magnoliopsida; order Solanales; family Solanaceae; genus Solanum; species Solanum sparsipilum. The sequence continues at coordinate 23,378 of JAKRZT010005265.1, read as the reverse complement.
AAGGGTTGTTTGTACCATCTAATTAGGGTGAGGTATATGGATTGTAAAACCCCTAATCTTTAGTCGGTCCCCATTGTTAATGAGTATGCAGAAGTGTTCCTCGATGATTTACCCTGTATTCCTCCCAAAAGGGAAATAGACTTCGGTATTCACCTTCTCCAGATACACAACCTATTTCTATTCCTCTTTATAGAATGGCACCGATGGAACTTAAGGAATTAAATGAGCAATTGAAGGATTTGTTGGATAAGGGTTTCATCCGACCAAGTGTCTCTTCATGGGGTGCTCCAGTGTTGTCTCTTAAGAATAAAGATAGTTCACTTCGAATGTGTATTGACTATCGACAATTGAATAAGGTGACCATTAAGAATAAATATCCTCTTCCGAGGATCGTTGATTTATTTGACCAACTCCAAGGTGCCAGTTACTTTTCTAAGATTGACCTTAGGTCGGGTTATCACCAATTGAGGGTGAAGAATGATGATATTTTGAAAACAGCTTTTAGAACCCGATATGGTCATTATGAGTTCTTGGGGATGTCATTTGGTTTTACTAATGCTCCGGTGGCCTTTATGTATTTGATTATTAGGGTGTCTAGACAATATCTTGATATGTTTGTAATTGTGCTCATTGATGATAAATTGATTTATTTGAGAAGTGAGGATGATCACATCAATCATTTGAGGATTTTGTTGCAAATTCTCTAGGACCAACCACTCTTTGCATACTTTAGCATGTGTGAGTTTTGGCTAATGTTCGTAGCTTTCCTTGGCCATATTGTTTCAAGTAAGGGTATTGAGGTAGATCCTAAGAAGACGGATGCGGTCAAGAGTTGACCTGGACCTCTATCACCTTCACACATTGAAAGTTTCTTGGGATTAGCCTGATATTATAGAAGGTTCGTTGAGGGATTCTCGTCAATTCTCTTTCTTTTGACGACTATTACTCAAAAGAAGGCCAAGTTCAAATGGTCCGAATTGTGCTAAAGGAGTTTTCAACAGTTGAAAGATAGACTTACTTTAGCTACGGTTTTGAATTTACCAAAAAGAACGAATGTTTTTGTTGTATATTGTGATACCTCGATATTGGGCTAGGATATGTACTTATGAAAAATGGGAAAGTTATTACCTATGCTTCAAGGCAACTTAAGATCCATGAGAAGAATTATCCGACCCGCGATCTTGAATTAGCAGCGGTGGTTTTTGCCTTAAATATTTGGAGGCACTATTTGTATGGTGTTCATATAGATATGTTCACTGACCACAAGTGCTTGCAATATGTGTTTAATCAGAAAGATCTTAATCTTCACCAAATAAGGTGGCTTGAGTTACTAAAGGATTGTGATATGAGTGTTCTCTATCGCCCCGATAAGGTGAATGTAGTACCGAATACTCTTAGCCGATTATCAATGGGTAGTGTTTCCCATGTAGAAGAAAATAAGAAAGAATTGGTACGAGATGTACATATGTTGTCTTGATTGGGTGTTCAGTTGATGGACTCTAACAAGGGTGGTGTTATGGTTCATAATGGTTCTGAATCGTATTCGCTAATGATGTGAAAGCTGAGCAATGTCTTGACCCGATTTTAGTAGAATTGAAAGAGGCCGTTCTTAAGAAGTCCGTATAGGCTTTCACCTAGGGGGATATAGTGTACTTAGATATAAAGGTCATTTGTGCGTTTCGAATGTCTATCACTTAAGGGAGCATTTCTTCTTAGAAGCCCATAGCTCTCGGTATTCTATTTACCAGGTAGCCACCATGATATTTTGTGATATTTGGGAGGTCTATTGGTGGAATGGGATGATGAATGATAATGCGGGATTTGTGGGTTAGTGTCCTAATTGACAACAAGTGAAAATTGAGTATTAGAAATCGGGAGGTTTATCCCAAGACATTAGTATTCCTACTTGGAAATTGGAAGATTTGAATAAGGATTTCATAGGTTGTTTGCCTCGTACTTGGAGACAATATGATTCGATTAGGGTTATAATAGACCGAATGATGAAATATTCCCAGTTTATTCCCGTCAAAGTTTCTTACTCGGCGGAAGAGTATCCTAAGTTGTATTTGAGGGAAATGGTAAGGTTGCATGGAGTGGCCTTGTCCATTAACTCTGATAGAGGTACTCAGTTTAGTTCTTAATTTTGGAAGTCTTTCCAAAAAGATATTTGCACTAAAGTGAAGCTTAGCTCGACTATTCACCCAGAAACCAATGGGCAAGTGTAGCGAACTATCCAAACTTTGGAAGATATGTTGAGAGCACGTGTAATCGATTTCAAGGGGAATATGGTATATTGGTATGGCTCCATTTTAGTCTCTTTATAATAGGAGGTGCAAATCTCTTACAGGTTGGTTTAACGTGGCTGAAGTTACCTTAATAGGACCCGAGTTAGTTCATGAGGCTATGGAGAAAGTCCGACTTATTAGAGAGAGGTTGAGAACCACCCAAAGTCGACAAAAGTCCCATGCCGATATAAGAAGAAGAGATATTGAGTTTGATGTTATTTATTGGGTTTACTTGAAAATCCCACTCATGAAGGCTGTAATGTGGTTCGGTAAGAAAGGGAAGCTTAGTCCCCGATATGTAGTCCCATATCATATTTTGAGACGTGTTTTAAGGTTGCTTATGAACTTGATTTGCCTAATGATTTGGCATCCGTTCATCCTTCTTTCAATGTCTCTAAGTTGAAAAAGTGTATTGGAGATTCGACATCCATTAATCCCTTAGAAGGTTTGAGAGTTGATGAAAGTCTTTCTTATGAGGAACTCCCGGTTAATATTCTAGATAAAAAGGTTAAGAAATTGAGAATTAAGGAAGTTGCTTCCATGAAAGAATTGTGAAGGAATATTTCGTTGAGGATGCTACTTGGGAGGCCTAGGCCGATATGATGTCCCGATATACTCATCGTTTTCTTTCTACACCTACTCTAGCTTGAGGTAATAAGTTCCTCTTGGTTTGCTCTTTGTTTCTGAAGTCATGTGTGTTTTAGATATTCCCATGATTTTCTTATGTTATGCATGTTCATGAAAACTTGTGTTTCGAAAAAAAATGAGTTTGCATGATTGATTTTCCTCATGTTGTTGAGCATTGAGTATGAGTTGCCATAGACTTCATGAGATGCGTTGTTCAACAAGCTTTAGCTATGCTTTTTGAGAATGAATTGGATATAGGCTCCATGAGATTATTTTCAGCATACTTTTAGCTTGGAGATGGTAGTTCCTTCTTGAAGATGAGAAATTTTGAAAATTTGAAATTTCATGCATATTGGATTGCTAGATGTAGTTCCTACCTTTCTTATGGTGCATTGAGAATGTTTAGCTTGGAGTTGATGTTTCTTCCTCGATTTATGCATTTAGATGAGATTGCATGCATGATAGGTTGCTAGTATTGATTCTTTACTTGCTAAAGGTGTCTAGAATTCCATTCGAGGATGAATGTTCCCAAAGGGGATATAATGTAACACCTTGGAACCTAGTAGGCTAAGATAGGGCTAAGTGTGGAAGGCAAGGGCTAAGGAAGTGATGATTGGGCAGTCTTCAACAAAATATGCTCACCTCCCATGACCACCATGACGCCTCGTGGTGGGGACCACGGGCCGTGGTGATGGGCATGGTCGTCTAGGCAGTAGCTAATCAAAGACTGCCCAAATTCAAGTCTCTTCCACGAGTCACTGATGAGTTCTCAAATTGGACTCATTTAGGGCTTTATTTGAATAAAAATAGTGTCCTCGAATACTTGTTTTATCTCAATACCTGATTAAAATGCTTAAGTTTCAGGTATTTGAAGTTTTATGGGAAGCATGGATACTAAGGCAAAAAACGGAGCAAAAAGGGCTGAAAAGAACAAGAAATGAAAGTCTGCGGATCGCCGAGTCGAACTTGGCGAGTCGCCGGATTGACATGCATCGCCCTTTGTTCCAATATGCGAAACCTTCAAGGAAGTGGATCAAAAGGCAAGGAAAGGAGCAATTGGCGAGTTGTCGATTAGTTCCGTGAAGCAGTATTGTAACGCCCAATGATCCAGAATATGAGGATGCTACAGTTAAGACACTTTAGGCGATGAATTGGTTGCACTGTTGTTATGCTTCTATTTATTGTAGAACCCGTGTTGTCAAATTTTAGTTTCCGAATGAGCCTATCTTAGAATGGAGGGGGGAAATTCTATTCTGAAAGGTCGGTTTATTTTTTATCTTAAGGCTAGAAAGAGGATTTATAAGGGTTGCTTGTACCATCTAGTTAGGGTGAGGTATATGGATTCTAAAACCTCTAATCTTGAATCGGTCCCCATTGTTAATGTGTATCCAGAAGTGTTCCCCGATGATTTACCTTGTATTTCTTTCGAAAGGGAAATAGACTTCGGTATTGATCTTCTCCAGATACGCAACCTATTTCTATACCTCCTTAAAGAATGGCTCCGATGGAACTTAAGGAATTAAAGGAGCAATTGAAGGATTTGTTGGATAAGGGTTTCATCCGACCGAGTATCTCTTCATGGGGTGCTCCTGTGTTGTTTGTTAAGAAGAAAGATGGTTCACTCCGAATGTGTTTTGACTATCAACAATTGAATAAGGTGACCATTAAGAATAAATATCCTCTTCCGAGGATAGATGATTTATTTGACCAACTCCAAGGTGCAAGTTACTTTTTTAAGATTTACCTTAGGTCGGGTTATCACCAATTGAAGGTGAAGAATGATGATATTTCAAAAACGGTTTTTATAACCCGGTATGGTCATTATGAGTTCTTGGTGATATCTTTTGGTTTGACTAATGCTCCAACGACTTTTATGGATTTGATGAATAAGGTGTCTAGACATTACGTTGATATGTTTGTAATTGTGTTCATTGATGATAAATTGATTTATTTGAGAAGTGAGAATGACCACATCAATCAGTTGCGGATTGTTTTGCAAATTATATAGGACCAACCACTCTTTGCATACTTTAGAATGTGTGAGTTTTGGCTAAGGTCCGTAGCTTTCCTTGGCCATATTGTTTTAAGTAAGGGTATTGAGGTAGATGCTAAGAAGACGGATGCGGTCAAGAGTTGGCCTGGACCTCTATCACCTTCAGACATTAGAAATTTCTTGGGATTAGCCAGATATTATAGAAGGTTCGTTGAGGGATTCTCATCAATTCTCTATCCTTTGACGGCTTTTACTCAAAAGAAGGCCATGTTCAAATGGTTCGAATTGTGCGAAAGGAGTTTTCAACAGTTGAAAGATAGACTTACTTTGGCTACAATTTTGACATTACCAGAAAGAACAAATATTTTTGTTGTATATTGTAATGCCTTGAAAATTAGGCTAGGATGTGTGGTTATGAAAAATGGGAAAGTTATTGCCTATGATTCAAGGCAACTTAAGTTCCATGAGAAGAAATATCCGACCCACGATCTTGAATTAGCGGCGGAGGTTTTTGCCTTAAATATTTGGAGGCAGTATTTGTGTGGTGTTCATATGGATATGTTCATCGGCCACAAGAGCTTGCAATATGTGTTTAATCAGAAAGATCTTAATCTTTGCCAAAGAAGGTGTTTTGAGTTACTCAAGGTATGTGATATTAGTGATCTCTATCACCCCGATTAGGCGAATGTAGTAGCGGATACTCTTAGCCGATTATCAATGGGTGGTGTTTCCCATGTAGAAGAAGATGAGAAAGAAATGGTACGAGATGTACATAGATTGTCCTGATTAGGTGTTCAGTTGATGGACTCTACCAAGGGTGGTGTTATGGTTCATAATGGTTCAGAATCGTCTTTTGTGTATGATGTGAAAGCTAAGCAATGTCTTGGCCCGACTTTAGTAGAATTGAAAGAGGTGGTTCTTAAGAAATCCGTAGAGGCTTTCTCCCGGGGGGAGATGGTGTACTTAGATATAAAGGTCATTTGTGCGTTTCGAATGTCAATCACTTGATGGAACAGAAATTCTCAGAAGCCCATAGTTCTCGGTATTCTATTCACCAGGTAGCCACCAAGATGTTCTGTGATATTTGGGAGGTCTATTGGTGGAAAGGGATGATGAATGATATTGCGGGATTTGTGGCTTAGTGTCCTAATTGACAACAAGCGAAAATTGAGCATTAGAAATCGGGAGGTCTATCCCAAGACATTATTATTCCTACTTGGAAATTGGATGATTTGAATAAGAATTTCATAGGTTTTTTGCCTCGTACTCGGTGACAATATGATTCGATTAGGGTTATAGTAGACCAAATGATGAAATATGCCCAGTTCATTCCCATCAAAGTTTCTTACACGGTGGAAGACTATGCTAAGTTGTATTTGAGGAAAATGGTAAGGTTGCATGGAGTGCCGTTGTCCATTATCTCTGATAGAGGTACTTAGTTTACTTCTCAGTTTTGGAAATCTGTCTGAAAGGATATTTGCACTAAAGTGAAGATTAGCATGAATTTTCACCCAGAAAACAACAGGCAGGTGTAGCGAACTATCCAAACTTTGGAAGATATGTTGAGAGCACGTGTCATCGATTTCAAGGGGAATTGAGATGATCACTTACCATTGATTGAGTTTGCTTATAATAATAGTTACCATTTGAGTATTGGTATGGTTCTATTTTAGGCTCTTTATAATAGGAGGTGCAGATCTCCTACAAGTTGGTTTGACGTGGGTGAAGTTGCCTTGATAGGACCCGAGTTAGTTGATTAGGCTATGGAGAAAGTCCGACTTATTAGAGAGAGGTTGAGAACCGCGCAAAGTCGACAAAAGTCCTTTGCCGATGTTATAAGAAAAGATCTTGAGTTTGATGTTATTGATTGGGTTTACTTGAAAATCCCACCCATGAAGGGTCTAATGTGGTTTGGTAAGAAAGGGAAGCTTAGTCCTCGATATGTAGGCCCGTATCAAATTTTGGGACTTGTTGGTAAGGTATATTATGAGCTTGAATTGCCTAATAATTTGGCATCCGTTCATCCCGTTTACAATGTCTCTATGTTGAAAAAGTGTATTGGAGATCCGACATCCATAGTGCCCATAGAAGGTTTGAGAGTTGATGAAAGTCGTTCTTATAAGGAAGTCCCTGTCAAGATTCTAGATCGGGAAGTTAAGAAATTGAGAAACAAGGATGTTACGACCCTAAAATCAAACTAGAGTAACTAGAGCCTAACATGTGTTAGTTTGTGATAGTCTTGAGTGTTGATGGTATTTCGTGTGGTCAAGATGCATGGTTAAGGTATTTTTTAAAAAAAGGTATTAAAACATTTAAAGTCTATTTTAAAGTCATTCTCCTAAATTCAGAACCCTCCATCTCTCAAAACTCACTCAAAACCGCATTAAAGCTCAAGGTGAAAGATAGAGCTAGGGTTGATGGTGGCTACTGATTTCTTCTTCAATTTCGTTTGATTCTTGATGATTAAGGTATGGGGATCCTTTATCCTTGATTATTCCTCCTTTCAAGGAGCTCAATTCAAATGATTTTAAAGATCTTCCAAAAACACAAAAATTCTAATTTTGATTCTAAGCATGGGTTCTTGCATTAAATGATTTTTAATGATGATTTATGTTATTATTGATGTTTGTTGATGGTTTAATGAAAGAAAATTTCATGAACCCATGTCTTTCCACGTTTCCTAAATTTTACCATAAAGTGGGTATATTGATTTTGATTCGATGATAATAGAATTATGTTTAGATTGCTGTGGGCTGTTGATTTATGCCATTAACTATACCTAATTGTGTGGAATTGTTAGTGAATGGAGTAATTAGGTTCATTGCCTTTACTGGGCACTTTGTGAATTAATCTTCATGATGAATATTGAATTATGTTTAGATTGAATTGTATTATTGGTTTCTATTGTTATCTACACCTATCTTATGGTGAATTGTGGTAGAATTTAGTAAAGGTGATTACGGCTTTGGAGAATGGTAAGTTGACCTAACTTGATTGTTAATGTAAAGTTGATATAGAATTGTGATAGATTGATGTGTGATCCACTTATGGTGGAGGTGTTTACTTATTGAATGTATTATGACTATGGCCTTGAAGGCACTATATGAGGAATTGAAGTGTTGACATGATATTGTATTGTGAATGTGATGCGAAGGAGTTGAATGAGAATCTAATTAAGTAAAGGTAATTATGTTGTAAATGCAAGGGTGTTGTGATTGAAAGCATGTTCTCTCTTAACACTTATGAATGAAGATGATGGAGTGTGAAGTGCCTTATATTGTTGAATGTCATCTCTTGACTTGGTAGACTTAGGTGCTCTTCTTGATAAATGAAAAGCTTTGTTGAATACGAATCGGTAGGCTATGGCATTCCTTTCATATGTAAGTGATGAAATCTGTTTCTGAGTTGGGTAGTGTTTCGTAATTTATGTATATCAAGTTCTCTAGAACTTTGTTTACAATGAATAAATATGATTTATAAAGCTAACTTGTATACCTACAATTCTTATGTTTATGTAAAACTCTAATTTAACTGTTATGAACACGAAATATGGGACGCAACATAGGGCAAGTTCTGCCCAGATTTCAGAAATTGAAATCCTGTATGATCAGTTGTTAGTGTTTTGAATATATCTTTTTGTACAAAATGTATTTGGCGGCGATTCTTGTTTTTTTGCAACCTTAAGAGATGTAGTTACATCTTTCATGAAGGTTATAAAGTCTAGTTTTACCGTTTTCCTTTTGAATTCTAACTTGCAACTTGAGGTACCAGGCTGGACAAATTCACTATTTTGGGAGCATAGTTGTATTTGTACATGCTAGACTTACTTGTAATGATGATCCTATTTTACATCAACATTACTGAGCTAATAGAAGTTAAAGAAGTTATTTAATTTTATTTTTAAGGTTGTATATACTCGTGAACAAGTTGAGGACCTTGAAACGTTGGTTGGTCTACGGTCTGATCTCGCAAAGTTGTGTTGGACTGGTTCTTTGCTAAAGCACTGAGTTTGTGTATAAACTTGTACTTGCACTCTTTTAACTGCTAGTATATCTGAAAGTTGATCTTGGTACCTTGGTTACCTCTTGTCACTTTGCATTGTCATGTTGGTATCCTTTAAGTCGTTAAAGAAGCTTGTATAACTTGCCCACTTGTACGGATTGTTTGATCACTTGGCACTCTTGTTGGGACCTTGTCCTTCTTGTGGCTGTGACTTTGTCACTCTTGGCATGCCTCTTGATTCAGATCACTTGCCATCTTGACTCTGGATTTTTAGTCCGTCTTAAGAATTGAAGTTGTCCATTTTAAGTACGAATTAGAAAGCCATTTTTAATATGGTTCTTGGTTCTCTTGATTATTGGGCTTTGACCCTTCTTGATACCGGGCGTCGGGCCTTCTTGATACTTGCTTGTGCTTGGTGTGAAGACATGATGTATATATTGGGCGAGCCTTGTTATTGAATCTCTTGGAAATTTGTGCTGTGAGCATTCTTGACACTTGGATCTTTAAATGTAGAACTTGATATCCTTAGTGTGAACTCTAGTTACTTGATAGGTTCTACAACGTGTAGATAGTAGTATGGGATTCTATCTACACATGGCACGAGTAGGCATTGAAGGTGCCAAAATGAGTTCCCTAAGTCTATATGACTATAGTGTGAAGTCCCCTAAATGCATGAATGTGTCCTAAATGACTTTAAAGAAGAATGTTGACTTATTGTCTAAATGATTTGTTGAATGAATAGCTTATGCTAATGAAATGAGTTACTTAGTATGCGACCTTGAAGCATGATGGTTCTTGTCTATAGTAGCCTTGAGGAACACTTAGGTGTGTATGAAGAGGTTGTATGGGCGGCCACTTCATGTCTCACTTAAGTGTGTCTTAAGGTAACTTTAGATAAGGGTTCTTGGATGATAAAATGAGTTACGTGGTGAAAATGTTGAGTATGTCTATAATGTGGTTAATGTCTTATATGTTGGTTATGTTATATAATATGTCAATATTCATGAACTTTTACTAAAATGGCATAGGGCATGACTTTCAACCAAATGTCTTTTTTAGCATGTTTTTGCATGGTTTCCATACTTAGTACTTAATTGTACTAACCCCTTTCTTTCCTTTTTGACTAAAGTGTAGGGATTTGGAGATGTTGATATTCCATGGTTGATGGATAGGTTTCTAAGATGTTTGAAGATGAAGACTTGGTGAGTCCTCATATATTCGAGGACAATAACCAACATGTTCCTTTATGTCTTGTAGTTTTGTTATAGTTTTGAGTGGGCTTAGTCCCATTGTTGTATTCAAGTATTAGATGGTTTTGAGACATGTTGGATAAAGTCTAGAAAGTCTTCCCCTTGCTTTTTATTTAAAAGGTGTTCTTTCGATTGTAAAGGAAGATTTAAATTTCTCCTCTATATATTTTTTTTGTATCGTATTTTAATGAATGATCCATAAGGCTTGTATTTGACCTCTTCGAGGTCGAATACCCCGGTTACGACTAGAGGGTGCTCTCGGGTCGTGACAAAGGAAGTTAATTCCGTGAAAGTGTTATGGAGGAATCATTTAGTTGAGGGTGCTACTTGGGAGGCCTTGGCCGATATGATGTCCCGATATACTCATCTTTTTCCTTCTACTCCTACTCTAGCTTGAGGAAATGAGTTCCTCTTGGTTTTCTCTTTGTTTTTGAAGTCAAGTGTGTTTTAGATATTCCTATGATTTCCTTATTTTATGCATGTTCATGAAAACTTGTGTTTTGAAAGAAAATGAGTTTACATGATTGATTTTCCTCATGTTGTTGAGCATTGAGTATGAGTTGCCATAGACTTCATGAGAGGAGTTGTTCAACATTCTTTAGCTATGCTTTTTGAGAATGAATTGCATATAGTCTCCATGAGATTATTTTGGGCATACTTTTAGCTTGGAGATGGTAGTTCCTTCTTGAAGATGACAAATTTTGAAATTTCATGCATATTGGATTGCTAGATGTAGTTCCTACCTTTCTTATGGTGCATTGAGTATGTTTAGCTTGGAGTTGATGTTTCCTCCTCGATTTGTGCATTTAGATGAGATTACATGAATGATAGGTTGCTAGTATTGAGTCTTTACTTCCTAAAGGTGTCTAGAATTCTATTCAAGGACGAATGTTCCCAAAGGGGATATAATGTAACACGTTGGAATCTAGTAGGCAAAGCTATGGCTATGTGTGAAAGGCAAGGGTTAAGGAGTGATGCTTGGGCAGCCTTTACAAGACATGCTCACCTCCCATGACCACAAATGATGCCTCCTGGTGGGGACCATGGGCCGTGGTCGTCTAGGTAGTAGCTAATTAAAGACTGCCCAAATTCAAGTCTCTTCCACCAGTCACTGGTTAGTCCACAAATTGGACTCATTTAGGGTTTTATTTGAATAGAAATAGCATCCTCGAATGCTTGTTTTTATGTCAATACCTGATTAAAATGCTTAAATTTCGGGTATTTGAAGTTTTACTGGAAGCATCGACACTTAGGTGCAAAACAGAGGAAAAAGGGCTAAAAAGAACAAGAAATGAAAGTCTGCGGATCACCGAGTTCAACTTGTCGAGTCGCCGAATTGACTTACACCGCCCTTTGTTCCAGTGCGCGAAGCCTTGAAGGAACTGGATCAAAAGGTGAGGAAAGGAGTAGTCGGCGAGTCGCCGATTAGTTTCGCGAAACAGTACTGTTCCGCCCAATGATCCAGAATATGAGGATGCTAAAGGCAAGACACTAAAGACGATGAGCTGATTAAAGAGCGGATCGTCGAGTTCATCGGCAATCTCGACTAATGGCACCGAACGATCCTCCACAGCACAATCTTTGAAAACTATAACTACTAGTTAGTATGGGTTTATATTCATCGGCGATCTTGACTATTGTATTTTTCTCTCAAGCTTGGAGAGGGTTTTGTAGAGACTTGAAAAAAGGAGTTCATCTTCCCCAAGTTGGAAGTGAGTCTTCTTTATTTTTCTTCCATAGCTTAATTCAAGGTTTAATTTCTTATACCCAGTTGATTTCATTATGATGTTAGGTATAATTTCTTATTTCATGATGTGTGGCTAAAAACCCTTATTCTTGGGGTGTAATTTAGCAAATATGGGTTTATATTCTTGTTGGGTCTTGGTTGCTAATAGGTTAGATGTATTTTAATGGTGATTTCACCTAGTGGTTGTGGTTTAATCTAAAGGGTTTGTAGTTGCAAATAAAAAGCCACCTATGTGTTTTTGGCTTGCCCGAGAGGGAGGTCGCGAAACCAAATCCACTAGACTGATGGCCTAAGGAGTAGGTCGACATGAGGTTCTGCCCGAGAGGCTGAGACCTAGTCCTATATCCTCACACTCAGCTCGAGAGAGTGAGTGGGGTAAGGTGTAGGCTGGTATTCATGCGGAAAATGGGTGTCCGAGAGGAACACATTTGAAACAGGGTAAGTTACCCAAGAGGGAACTTATTTCCATTTAAAGCTTAGCCTAGTCACTATTATTTTGCTAATTTCCTATCGAAACCATGTACCCAACAATTTATCTCAACTTACATTGCGGTCACATACCAAGAACCTTTCCCCATACTTGATTTTCTTATTTATTTTGCTATTTTTGTACTTGTTACAAAACCCCTTCTGATATTTGACACTTTTGTGTCGCCCCCTTTAATTTACAATGTCTTTTATCGCAAATGTCTTTAGCTACGACTAGTTAGAATGAAAATTCTATTTGTCAATCAATTCTCAAAACCGCTCCCTTGGGACACCACCCTAACCCTTGGTTGGGTTACTATATTATCGACGATCGTAGACACTCATACCGTAGGATAGTGTCATTGGTCATGATAAGTATCAAAATGGGGCCGTTGCCGGGGAGTGGTCTTATTTGAGAATTTTTATTTCACTTGAATTTCTGTCTTATTAATCGTAGATTATTAACTTTACGCTTAGTTTTGTTTTTTTTTGAGGTTTTGATTGTATGTAATCCAAAGGATCATTTGCAAGAATTTATGTTTTCCGTAGTGTTAGCTTTACTAATCTTAGTTGTAGTTTTGCTTTACTTGTTTGAACATCACAGCAGGGAACAAACGATGGATGATCATTATGGATACCACAGGAATCATCCCCAACTGAAACTACTGAACCTCAGGGACAACCTCTTAACATTTAAACAGGTAGGGGATGAAACAATTCAGGACATGTGGCTGAAGTTTCAAGCAGTGCTGCAACCATGCCCATTTCATGGGATGACGGATAAAGCACTACTGGAGTGCTTCTATAGGGGTCTTGGACCCGAGAATAGAAGCATAGCCGATCAGATTTGTGAGGGGGGCATGCTATACCAGCACTATGAAGTCGTCGAAAAACTCCTTGATGGCATGGTAGCAACCAACAAAAAAGCCAAAAAGAAGCAGAAGTGGGAGACACTAATACCCAGTTGGATGATCTGTCCAACCGAGTCACAGAATTGGAAGTACAAACCATGGGTAAAGAAAAGTACCACTCCCTCCATGAGTGTAGTCATGGGAAGAAGCAGGGAGGTGTGCAAAGAGATGAAGCTCTTTCACTCATTCAAAAGAAAATGAAGGCACAAGAAGAGATGTTGAATGAGATGAAGGAAAATATCGCAACGCTAAATGAAGCATCAGCTTCTCACTCCATGACCATCCTGTTGTAGGATGCTCAAATCGGCCATTTGATATCAAGCCACTACTCACCATTCGCCGAGGATTCACCTAATTACAACATGGGCGAATTCGAGGATGAAGAATAACTACTGACTTGCGTTGTGCCACGACATTAACTAAGGCGCTGTTTGGGAGGCAACCCAAAACCATTTCCTGCTTTGTTTTACCTTAAGAAAATAATAGTGTGTTGTTTGTATAGGTTGAAATGAGGGAGATGATTGAAACAGGATATAGAGGCAAGCAATAAGTCTAGTTGGTGGATCGCTAAAAAGATTGGCGAACACGGTTCTATCCGCTGGCTAACACAAAGCATTGTCAACCAAAACCCTATGCAACTCGGCGGTCTCGAAAATAGTTGTGGCGCATCACCGACCATGTCAGCGATTGCGTTGTAGACCGCCGTTGGAATCTTCATAGGAGCTGAAGATCCTGTGACATTTGGCGAACTAATTAAACATTTTTCGTGTCGCTGAATAATTAGGCGAACTCCATTTATATCGCCAAACAGGCAAGAACTGGATGATTTTTGCAAGCCACAGGTTTAAAAGTCCTATGTCACTCATTTTCTCTCACTTCTTTGACCTACCAAATTCACACCTACACTCTATTTTTATATTTATTGCACTACTGGAATATTGTGACTCATTGATTTGTGCGCGGATTTGATTGCATTGCTGCCTAGCATTTCTTTAGCAACTATTCAACATCAAAGGTTAGCAGTCTGAACATCGCGTGTAAAAATATTTAAATTGTACTCATTTGCATAATGACTAAAGTGTTAAACCTCTGCTGAGACTCTGAGTCACTGAGGTTACAGATATTTTCTATTGTGAAGTGGTATATGTTGCATGATTCGAGGAATTTCCACTTAGCTATGCTTTGAGTTAAATTGTTACATGGTGGGAATAAAAGTTTCTATGTGTTTTCGCTGAAGTTGAGTTATATATGCGTGGTTACATTAACTGAGGTTACTCGGTGAAAATTGAAAGGCAGTGTTGATAATGGACAAAATGAGCTGATCGGCGAAATGAGCAAACGTCGCCGAATTGTTCAGTAGTTTGCCTAACAGTCCCATCTCGTTCTTTTCTTCTATTTTTATTTACTGAGTGAATTGTGACTCTCGGCGGTCAGTTTGGTTCACATAATACACCAGGAGGTTCACCGAAAGAGCTCATGTTCGCCTTTCGCCCATCCCTTTTCTATCATGGGTACATCAATTTACGCACATAAAAACACCAATTTTGCTCTTATTTGAATTACTATTTAACTTATCCTTGAAGTGGATGCAGAAATGGCTAGACCAAAAGTTATAGGGAGAGATGACCCATGCAGGCATGTAAGAGCACGAGATTTTAGAAAAGAGGAAAAGAGAGCCGAGAGGGCCATGCAAAGAAAGTACACCAAGGAAGCTAGGGAAAAGAGACGAATTCCTTTCGATCTTAATGTCCGCCCATGTGATCGGAGCTTAGTTAATGCAATACACGCCTTCAGAACAGCTCAGGAGATAGATCAGATGATTGCACCAAATCTTGCTGAAGAGGCTAAGGCAAAGGCAAACAGTGGAGACCAAAATGACAATGCTCTAGGGACCATTGTTTTACTTCAAAAAGATGCACCAGGCATTAATGCCCTAGCAGACAGAGAGACTGCATAGACAGGACCGTTCCTTACCTCTCTCGCATTTTCTTTTCCTATCTTACTTGTTGGTATATTTTTGTTTACTTTCATTTGAGGACAAATAGTCTTTCATTTGGTGGGGTGAGGCTCACCTTTTTGTTTGTGTGAATACTTTGCTATTTTGCGCATGAAATTGGGTCGTTTGGTTTGCTCTAAACTATGTTTTAAATATTTCTTTTCTTTGGTTGTTTGAGCTCATGGCTCCTGTTGTTTTAATTGCAAATTAATTTTGATCCTTCAGAAAGAATTTTAAACTTTTTTCGCACATTTTTGCCACCCCTCGTGAGTTGAATGTGGTTATTCTTTTGCAAGAATTTAAGTCTCAATTTTGATCAATACCGATGATTTGAATAGTGCTCTCATTTGAACAAACATGAATGCATGGCTAGGACGAGGCCAAATGAAGTTACATAGACAATATGTGCACTCTTTGCATCTCGTTGTGACTAGTCATTTACCAAATTGATTCTCTTGTGATGACTGTTGCACACTAGCGAACGTGTCTAGTCTTGTTTGACTGAAGTATCGATGCCTTCTGTGATTAGCTTAATTGAAACCATGGATGAATAAACCTAGAATTCATCCCATTAGTCTGATTGATTTAGAAAGGTGTACTCTTGAGATGATTTTAGGCGACTTTTGAAGAGTGTGAACCAATTTAACATCTACCTCTTTATGTGGCCTACGTGTGAGCGTGTGAAAATCTTTTGAACACCCTTTGAGCCTTACCTTTCTTTGGAAGAACCTTGATGAACCCTAGACCTTACTTGAACCACTACCTACAGTCCTCTTGAGTTGTGGTTTAGCGAATAGCCAACTTAGGCAAAAGTTGGGGGTGTGGTGAAAGGGAAAAAGGAGAAGTCAAGAAGTTCTAGAAAAGTCCCCATTAACCTATGGTATTGCATAAAAATGGAACCCCTTCAATTCAATTCAATTAAAAAAAATTAAAATATAATAAAATATGTATATATATATATATATATATATATATGAAATGTGGAATAAAGTATGAAGGGAATCGGGTTGCAAGCAATCCATGGAGGAGAATAAAACAAAAAAGGGTGACTTAGAAGCACTAGAAAAAGAATTGGTAAAGGAAAAGAAAGGAATGCCTTTAGAATGCCACAACTCACGAGGAAAGAGTCACTGATCCTAAATGACCATACCTTTGCACTCAGCCCCATTACAAACCTTAGAAAGACCTTTTTAATCTTGAGTAAGCCGAATCGAAAGTCAATTGGAAAACAAGGGCAAACCTATGGGTGAAAACATGCATTGTGTTCCTCTTTTCGAGTGTGAGCGTTGTATCAGATTCCTAATCTTAAATTGACTCATATATGTGTGTGAATATGGAATCATTCTTTACGTGAGGGCATTTAGATACTTTTGTTGAGCTTGAACTTGCACAAGTAGCAAGTATTGCGAGCATGAGAATCTTTGGAAATGGTGTGTCACAATTTGAATCTTTGAGTACACAAGTGATCCTTGCATAAGTAGATTGAGTCTTGTTGTGTACATTCATGATTTAGTCTTGTGTCGCACTGTTTCAGGCACCATATTTGAACTGCTGAATTTGAGTTTGCTTGAGGAGAAGCAAAAGTTTAAGATGGGGGTGTTATGAGTCCACAAATTGGACTCATTTAGTGCTTTATTTTAATAGAAATAGTGTCCTCGAATGCTTGTTTTATCTCAATACTTGATTAAAATGCTTAAGTTTCAGGTATTTGAAATTTTACTGGAAGCATAGACATTTAGGTGCAAAACAGAGCAAAAAGGGCCGAAAAGAACATGAAATGAAAGTCTGCGGATCGCCGAGTCCAACATCGCGAGTAGTCGAATTGACATGCACCGCCCTTTGTTCCACTACGCGAAGCCTTGAAGGAAGTGGATCAAAAGGTGAGGAAATGAGCAGTTGGCGAGTCACCGATTAGTTTCGTGAAGTAGTACTGTACCGCGCAATGATCCTAAATATGAGGATGCTAAAGGCAAGAAACTGAAGGCGATGAGCGGATTAAAGGGCGGATCGCCGAGTTCATCGGCGATCTCGACTAATGTCGCCGAACGATCCTCTGCAGCACAATCTGTGAAAACTATAAATACTAGTTAGAGTTGTAGTCTTAGTGTGGAACATTTCAGAGTAAAAAATATTATTAGTCTATAGTATTTTTCTGTATTTTTCTCTCAAGCTTGGAGAGGGTTTTGTGGAGACTTGAAGAAAGGAGTTCATCTTCCCCAAGTTGGAAGTGGGTCTTCTTTATTCTTCCTCCGTAGCTTAATTCAAGGTTAAATTTCTTATACCAGTTGATTTCTTTATCATGTTAGGTATAATTTCTTATTTCTTGATGTGTGGCTAAAACCCCCCATTCTTGGGGTGTGATTTAGCAAATATGGGTTGATATTCTTGTTGGGTCTTGCTTGCTGATAGGTTAGATGTATTTTAATGGTGATTTCACCTAGTGGTTGTGGTTTAATCTAAAATGTTTGTAGTTGAAAATACAAAGCGACCTATGTGTTTTCGGCTTTCCCGAGAGCGAGGTTGCGAAACCAAAACCACTAGACTGAAGGCCTAAGGAGTGGGTCGACATGAGGTTCTGCCCGAGAGGCTGAGACCTAGTCCTATATCCTCACACTCAGCTCGAGAGAGTGAGTGGGGTAAGGTGTAGGCTGGTATTCATGCGGAAAATGGGTGTCCGAGAGGAACACATTTGAAACAGGGTAAGTTACCCGAGAGGGAACTTATTTCCATTTAAAGCTTAGCCTAGTCACTATTATTTTGCAAATTTCCTACTGAAAGCATGTACCCAACAATTTATCTCAACTTATATTGCGGTCACATCCCAAGGACCTTTCCCCATACTTGATTTTCTTGTTTATTTTGCTGTTTTAGTACTTTTTACAAAACACCCTTTGATATTTGACACTTTTGTGTCGCCCTGTTTAATTTACAATATCTTTTATCGCAAATGTCTTTTGCTACGACTAGTTTGAATGTAAATTCTATTTTTCTATCAATTTTCAAAACCGCTCCCTTGGGACACGACCCCAACCCTTGGTTTAGTTACTATATTATCGACGATTGTAGACACTCATACCGTAGGATAGTGTCGTTGGTCACGATAAGAATTAGTCACCAAATGACTCGTGAAGGCCACCATAGGCCATGGGAGAGGCCATGGTCTTCACTTAGTTTTTGGGAGTTGAGGGGTGGCATGTAAGGTAACTGGTAACTGGACCACAAGCACCCATACGGGCCATGTGACCCCGATGGACCGTGGTGCCTCACATGGTGGTGAGGCAGGCAACTGTAAGTTAGGGGCAATAGGTCTTTTCCGGTTTTAAAGCTATGTCGTTTTACCCAAGCCTATGACCCCTATATAATTGATTTTAACCCCAAAAATCACCCATTCAAGTCATTATTTCCAGAACCCAAAAGAAATCCCAAAGTCTTCCTCTCAAATATTTCTCTCTCTAGAACTCGAAGAAGAAAAAAAAGTTCAAGCTAGGATCAATGTCAAGTGTCCATTCAGCAAGCATTTGTGGGCTTTGTTAGTATAGTATGATGACTTTTCATCCGTGGAGTTCATTCTTCCATGGAGACCCTAAGATTTCCCCAATTTAAAAGATGAAATTTCCCATTTGAGTTAGAGTTTTCTTCAAATATTGTGGGTATTGATGAATATTGATCCAAATGATTGGATTGCGATTTTTTATGATTCAATTGATAGTAATACATGTTTTTAGGATGAATTTACATGTACCCATGCTTAATCCATGTTTCTAAGTTGGAATTGATATAATTGGGTTTTATGCCATGAAAGGAGAATTTTGTGGGTTTAGATGTATACTTGTCGGATTGAAGAATTATGATTAGAATTGCTTGAGATTGAAGCTTATGAGATGATTATGATATTGAATTGCTTGAGAGTGAAGCATATAAGATGACTATGAGATATAATGCTTCGAAAGTAAAGCTTATGTTGTCAATTGTTGATTATTGATGTATTTGGTGTGGAAGAGATAGTTCCCACATGAATTGCTTATGTTATAAATGTGAAAGGTTTTCTCACATTGAATGATTCTAGGTTGAAAAGATTGGTCACCTAAAATGAATCTAGACTAAATACAAATATTTATGAGGCAAGAGGTGATCACCCATGACCTCTAGATGAGAAATATATAAGGTGATTTCCCATATTCTTTAGAGGAGAGTAAGAGGCGACTACTCTTATTCCCTAATGTTGGACTTGGATGAAAATACCCATGTTCCCCTATGATGAAATATGTGGAGGTGAATACCTGTATTTTACCTTGAAATGATGTGGAGGCGAATACATGTGTCGTATGATGTGGGCATGGAGGCGAATACCTATGATCCCATAAGATGGACATGGATGTGAATACCCATGACCATATAAGCAAGACAAGAGGCGACTACCCATTAGCCTTTATGTAAGGAAAAAAGGGAATATCCATTAGCCTTTATAGGAAGGCAAGGAGGTGATTCCCCATGTCTACAAAAGATAAGCTAAAGGTAAGAATGATAGGTGATGAGCTTGGATAATTGCTAAGGTTGCCTTCTATGATGAGTAAGACTATTGGAGGACTATCCATGTCTTGGCTAAGTATGCTTTCATGTTACTTTATGAAGTATTCCCTTTAATGTTATGATGATCTACTTTATGCATTGATTATTTTTATGACTTATATCATCTAACTCTTATGTTTATATTGATGTTTATGCAAGCTATCATATTTAGTACACTCTTGTACTAAAACATACTCTTGACTATATTTCTTATTAAAATGTAGGGTTCGGTGTTCCCGACTCTCATCCCTGTGGTTAGGATGTAGAGGCAAGGATTGAAGATTGGTGAGTCCTCATAGCATTCGAGGATTTCACCACCATTTCCTTATGTTCTTTCATTTGATGTTTTGAACAATATTGTATTGGATGTGTCCCAATGATTCTTGTATTAGATAGTTTTGAGATGAGTGTATGAGACTTCTGCTTCATTTTATAAAACTTTGATTATGTTGAAATTGGTTTTAAATTTTACTATTTTTCTATTATCTTGACTATGAAAGCTAAGTGGCTTATATGAGGCTTCTCGGGGGCTTGTATGCCATGTTACGTCTAGGGTATACCCCTGGGTCGTGACAAAGTTGGTAATCAGAGCGCAATGTTTAGAATGGTTCTAGGATGTCTCAAAACCACGTCTAGTAGAGTCTTGTTCATAAGTGTGAAGCATGCACATTTATGAATGAGAGGCTATTAGAAGCTTAGAAAACTACACTTATTCACTACTTTAAGTCAAGCGATAATGTTTAACTCTATAAGGTCTTTCTCCTAATCCTTATCCGTTGGTCTACATAATATGACTACTCCGAGTGCTTTTTCTAGAAGGATCGAGGGAGAAAATGTTTACCAAGGCGCTCCTCATGTTCCTCAAGCTCCGGTTGACCCTTTGGCCAAGCAAGTGACTAATGCGGAGTTTAGGACGTCTTTTCAAGTGTTGGCTCAAGCTGTGACGGCCCAAGCCAATAGGAAAGTTGTGAACCCCGTGAACCTAAATATGGGTACGGAGGCATCTTGAGTGAGGAACTTCACTAGCATGAATCCTTTAGAATTCTATGGTTCTAAGGTTGACAAAGACCCTCAAGAGTTCATTGATGAGGTTTACAAGATTTTGTCCATTATGGGAATGAATATAGTGGAAAAGGTGTAATTGGCCACTTATCAACTTAACGGGGTTGCTCAAATTTGGCTTAACCAATCGAAGAAAGCAAGACCGTTAGATGCGGGTCCCTTAGAATGGGAGAGGTTTAAGTATGCTTTTCTTGATAGGTACTTTCCTCTTGAGATGAAGGAGGCAAAACTGCTTGAGTTTATCAATCTCGGACATGGAAATATGAGCGTGAAAGAATATTCCTTGAGATTTACTCAATTGTCTAAGTATGCTCCTTCTATAGTTGCCGACTCAAAGGCAAGGATGAGCAAGTTCATTCTTGGTGTGTCTGACTTGGTAGTGAAAAAGTGTCGTACGTCTATGCTTGTCCATGACATGGATATTGCTCGTCTTATGATTCATGGCAAAAAGATTCAAGAGGAGAAACTCAAGGAGAGGGTGTCTAACCCTAAACCTCAAGGATATGGTAATAGGCCTTCTTTTCCAGATTGTGGTAAGTGTGGAAGAAAGCAAGTGGGTGAAGGTCTAGCGGGTTCCAATGCTTATTTTTGTGATGGTTAGATGGATCACAAGATAAGGGATTGTCCTTTAGTTACTAAGAATGAGGGAGATAGTCATCATAGGGCTCAACCCCACCCTTCATCCGGTCCAAGAGGTCCGAGTATGAAGGCTCCTAAGAAAAATAAGCTCTATGATCTTCAGACTAGAGGTGAACAAGAGAGTTCTCCCGATGTGGTCATTGGTATGTTGAAAGTTTTCCAACATGATGTTTATACTTTACTTGACCCCGATGCTACTTTGTCTTTTGTGACGCCCTATGTGGCTATGAGATTTGATGTGCTCCTTTATGGGTTATTAGATCCTTTTTCTGTCTCTACCTCTGTTGGTGATTTTGGATGGCTGAGAGAGTCTATAGAAAGTGTCCCATCTCCTTATCCCATAGAGTTACTTATGTTGATTTGGTAGAGCTCAATATACTAGATTTTGATGTCATCCTTGGGATGGATTGGTGGCACTCTTGTTATGCTTTTATTGATTGTAAAACTTGTGTAGTCAAATTTCATTTTCCGAATGAGCCTATCCTAGAACGGAAGAGGGGAAATTTTATGCTGAAAGTTTGGTTTATTTCTTATCTTAAGACTAGAAAGATGATTTCTAAGGGTTGCTTCTACCATCTAGTTAGGGTGAGGGATATGAATTCTGAAACCCCTAATCTTGAGTCGGTCCCCATTGTTAATGAGTATCCGTAAGTGTTCCCCGATGATTTGGTCGGTAGCGGTGGTTTTTGCTTTAAAGATTTGGAGGCACTATTTGTATGGTTTTCATGTAGATGTGTTCACCAACAACAAAAGCTTGTAATATTTTTTTAGTCAGAAAGATCTTAATCTTCGTCGAAGAAGGTGGCTTGAGTTACTCAAGGATTATGATACCAGTGTTCTCTATCACCCCGGTAAGGAAAATGTAGAAGCAGATACTCTTTGCCAATTAACAATGGGTACTGTTGCCCATGTGGAAGAAAATAAGATAAAATTGGTACATGATGTACATAGGTTGGCCCAATTTGGTGTTCGGTTGATGGATTCTACCAAGGGTGGTGTTATAGTTCATAATGGTTCCGAATCATCTTTTGTGAATGACGTGAAAGTTAAGTAATGTCTTGACCTGACTTTAGTAGAATTGAAAGAGGTGGTGCGTAAGAAGTCTATAGAGACTTTCTCTTGGGGGGAGATGGTGTACTTAGATATCAAGGTCGTTTGGGCGTTCCGAATGTCGATGACTTTAGGGAACAAAACTTGTCAAAAGCCCATAGTTCCTACCTTCCTTATGGTGCAGTGCGTATGTTTAGCTTGGAGATGACGTTTCCTCCTTGATTTGTGCATTTACATGAGATTGCATACATGATGGAGTGCTAGCATTGAGTCTTTTCTTCACAAAGGTGTCTAGATTTCCATTCATGGACGAATGTTCCCAAGGGGGAGATTATGTAACACCTTGGAATCTAGTAGGCTAAGCTAGGGCAAAGTGTGAAGGGCAAGGGCTAAGGAAGTGATCCTTGGGCAGCCTTCACCAAGCCATGGTCACCTCCCATGACCACCATGACGCCTCACAGTGGGGACTACGGGCCGTGGTGATGTGTGTGGTGGGCTAGGCAGTAGTTAGCCCAAGACTGCCCGTTTTAATCTGAATATTTCTTTAATATTATTTATGATATACTCTAGATATAATATATCTTGGGTTTTTTGGTACATATATAAATTTTCTGCCATTAATTGTTCTAATACAAGAAAGCAATAGTAAGCACACAAGCCCGACATTTATCGTAAATAAACATAGTGAACAAAAAAGAGGAAAAAGCAGAATGGTTATTGATTATAGAAATTTAAATGCAAAAACCAAAATATATAATTATCCGATACCAAATAAAATA
>JAKRZT010005264.1:0-76477 GCA_029582215.1 Solanum sparsipilum | reverse complement strand
GTTACTCGTCTCTAAATTGTTTCTAGGACTGGGTCATTGCTCGTCGCGAAAGGTATTCTAGGACCAGTTGTTGATCGTCCCTAAAGAGGTTTAACGACTTGAAATAAGCTTTTTCTAAGGTATTTAAAAAGTATTTGAGACCAAAATTGTGGTCTCTAAAACGGCAAAGGCGACCAGATTTCTTTCCCGTCCCAACACCATTTCACGACCGGATTTCGAAACTCGTCGTTGTTGACCAATAGCGACGGAAGCTACTAGGACGAGTGACGACCAGCTTTTTCAGGTCCCAAATGCCTATTAGGGACCAGATTTGGACTTTTAAGGACGAGATTTCCCCTCCTTAGAGACTGTTTTTCTTGTAGTGTAAAGGGAATGGGTTATAGATGTTGAACATGTCTCTATTGTAATAAATGACTTGTATGTTGGTTATGATTAAGCATTATGACTCTTATACTTGTATTTCATGAAGTTTTACCAAAATAGAATAAAAACATGTCTTTCAAACAAATGTCCTTTAAAGCGTGTTTTTGCATGGTCATCATACTCATTACTTTATGTGCTAACCCCATTCTTCTTCTATGTTTTTACTACAAGTATAGGTTGTGGTAATTGAGTATCTCTCTCTAGTTGGAGCTTGGACTAGACTTCTTCCAAGACATCTTTTAGGTATGTCCTCATAGACCGAGGACAAGGACTTTTCATGTTTTCTAGTTCTTTTATGTTTTGAGACTATTGTCAAGACTTCGATTGTAAAGGGTCGTGACCCTATCTTTTATAAAGTTTTGTCTAAGATGACCATGTGAGACTTTAGTATTCCACTGCTTTATAAATGAGTTTTCAATTATTGGTTTTATTATGAAAAGTTTTAATTCCACACTATTTTTATTACCTATGCGATGAATTAATGCTATGAGGCTTGTATAAGACCTCTTCGGGGTCGAGTACTCCATTTTACGACTAAGGGGTGCTCTCGGGTCGTGACATAATTAATTCTATGCTAAAAGATATGGCAGATTGAAGTTTACCCAACAACCAATTTCCTCCAATTGGTTGTTGACCCTCCTCACCTATGGTCAGACCTACGATCTGTAGGTCAAACCACGAACCATCCTGGTCGACCGTGGGTGGGGTCATAGACCATAAATATTTTGTGCCCAACGACGGACCCCACCTACAGACCGTGTATCAAACCATGGACTGTCGGTGGCTTCCGTGGTTCTTGCAGCAGGTCTGGAAAGCTGCATTTTTTTCTATTTTCTCAAATCCGAGGTGTTATAGGGATGCTTCCTTTGGTCGTCAATGGAAGCCTATATTTATTTCCCAATTTATGCATTTAAGTTGTATCTATTTATATATATATATATATTGGTTTTCGACACGTGCATTGTAAATGATTACCGATTCAAGGAATTCATTTCATATCGATATCATCATCTTCACTCTTGTAATCGTTGTTTTTTTTCTAATAGTGATGACACAAGAATTTAGTGAGGTAGGATTAACTTCAAATTCATTGAAGTTAAAGATTTGCAAATCCGTTGATCCCATTTAAACATGATAATAATTAACAATTTGTAAATTTGGTTAATTCCATTTCGACATCGTTGGCCTCGAATGATTACTTAATTTGATGCATTTTGTGGTATTTGCAAAAATTCTTAGACAATCTTGATGATGAACAACCTTTTTTCTATCTTTTACTTAGGATGCAAGAATTTATATTTGACAGGGAGCTTCATTTGGTCGTCAATGGAAGCCTATAAATATATGTATATATACACTAGTTTTCGATATGTGCGTTATACATGATTATCGATTCAATGAATTTGTTGAAGGTCGATATCATCATCTTCGCTCTGGTTATGGTTGTTATTTATTCTAATAGCAATGACATTAGAATTTAGTGAGGTAGGATTAACTTCAAATTCACTGGACTTCAAGATTCGTGAATCAATTGATTCCATTTCAACTTGATCAGAATTCACAATTTGGAAATTTGTTGTTCTATTTCGACATCGTTGGGCACAAAAGATTTCTTAATAATATGCCTTTTATGGAGTCTACAGATATACTTAAACCATCTTCATAATGAACAACTTTTGTTTTCCATCTTTGACTTCACTTGCAAGAATTAAGATTTGATAGGGCTCTTCATTTGGTTAGCTAGAGTTCAAGATTAGCAAATCCGTTGATTATATTCTAACTTGATCGGTATTAACGATCTGTAAATTTATTGATTCCATTTCGACATCGTTCGACGCAAAATATATCTTAATTTTATGCCTTCTATGGAGTCTGTGGAAATTATTAGACCATCCTGATGGTGAACAACTTTTGTTTTCCATCTTTGACTTGGGCTCCAGGAATTTAGATTTGATAGGGCGCTTCATTTGGTCCTCAATGGAAGCATGTATTTCTTTCCCAGTTGATGCATATATATATAATTATTTGTCATGACCCAGGGTATCCCCTAGTGTAACATGTCGTATAGTACCTCGAAGGACTCAATACAAGCAACTTAGCTTTCATAACATAAGAAATAGAACCATAAGAGTAAAACAACAATTTAAAAACAATAGCAATTTTATAGAAAAGCGGAAGTCTAAACTCATGTCCCATCAATCTAATACAGTAGAATGAACTTTGGCCTAGCCCATACATCATGTCCCAAAAAGGAAATACTAGAAAGAAACTAAAACAATGGAAACCGTCTTTGAACCATGAGGACACAGGAACACTCAAATTCAAGCTCTAGACACAATATTGGGAACCGTGTCTGTTGGACCCTACATTTGGGAAAAATGTAGGCAAGAGTACGCATTAGTACAAAAATGTACTAAGTATGATAGCTATGCATAACAACATTTAAAACATGCTAAGAAGGGATATTTCATTTCATGACATGAAATTCACCAAGTAAAACATGATATAAGAAGGTTAGAAAACATAAGTCATAACATCATGGTCAATGCAAGCTAACATCACCTTCTTTTGAACCCTTGAACACATATGAGATACTTCTTGAAGTAACCTTAGTTTACTTTTAGTCTTGTTGTGGGAAAACTATCCTTAACCAACATAGAGACCATGTGAGCTACAACATGATCACCCGGTGTCTCCCACACAGAAAAGGGTTGTTCTACTTGCCTAAGGTAGAACCATGAACTTCTAGCCTAAGTGGATCCAACAACTAATCAACCTACTAGGCACATAGTTTAAGGGATAAAGAGATTCTTACTAGAAACCTGACCTCTACTAACGAGAAAGCTTCCATCTCAAGAGATTACTTCTATAAATCCGACCTCTACTAAAGGGAGATCTTCTATCTCACATTAATATCCACTCGATGCTATGCATAATTCCCGCAGAATAGTCAATTCTTACTTATTCTTATCATTCATGGAAAGGTGTCCTTGGACAACCAAGCCAAGCTAGTTTCATTAGGATAGCCCTTACTCTTTGATTCAATTAGGTGAGAATAGCCTTTTAACCTAAGAAACCTTTTTAGGTGAAAAAACCTTTCACATTATGCTAATATGTGTTTATGAGAATATCCTTTAACAACACAACATAACATAAAACATCATCATTTGGTACTTTACTCTCAAAACACCCTTAAAAATCTACATAGGTTTCATAAGATCATGCATAAACTCATACTTTTCCCTTTCAAGGTTCAAAGCTTACTTTCAATAACCAAATCTATAAATGATGGATTAGATAAGGATAATATCATAAATTCATGTGATTCTATCACTTAAAGATTTAGATAAAAAACTCCTCTTTCATAATCAACAACCCACATCATATGATCACAATTAGTAAAACATGGTGTTTTACATGGGTTCATGGGGGAAACATCATAAAAACATTGTAAATCATCAATTCATGCATATTAAAACATAGTTAAATCATTAAGATAATTATTCAAAAGAACCCATGGTAATTGAAGAAAACCCTAGCTAATTCGGGGAATTCTTCCTTTTGAAATAGAGGAATTTTGGGACTGCATGAATGGAAGAGATTCATGGATGAGAACTACCATATCTCAAGTCCAATTCCTAATCTTCAATGGAGGAATTGAGACCTTATCTTGAAACCCTAGTTGAATCCTTATTCGTTTTTTTCAAGATTCTAGAGAGGGAATATTTAAGAGTAATTTGGTTTTCTTTTTGGAAATTTAGAAGAATGAATTAAATAGGTTAAATTTGAGGTTAAAACGACTTATATAGAGGTCCTAGACTTAGGAAAAATGACATAGTATAGGGATTAGTTAATTACAGGTCGATATCATGATCTTCACACTTGCAACCGTTTTCATTTTTTCTAATAGCGATGACATCAGAATTCAGTGAGGTAGGATTAACTTCAAATTCCCTGGAGTTGAAGATTTGCAAATCCATTGATTCCATTTAAACTTGATCAGAATTAACAATTTGTAAATTTGTTGATTTCATTTTGACATCGTTGGCCTCAAAAGATTTCTTTATTTTATGCATTTTGTGGAGTTTGTGGAAATTGTTAGACAATCTTAATGATGAACAACTTTTGTTTTCCATTGTTTACTTGGACAAGTTCAGAACTACAATTGGGAGAGCAACTTAAACTGAGAAGACAAGTACAACTGTAAGAACAACTACAATTGAGAGAAGAATTATAATCGGGGTGGAAACTACAATCATGATAGAAACTAAAACTAGAACAGATGCAATGACCGAAATTGGGGCCAACACAGAGAATGTGATTTGGCAGGGAGAGACAACAATAGAAATGAAATGAGTGATGCATATGTTCCCCCA
This sequence comes from Solanum sparsipilum, assembly GCA_029582215.1. Lineage (NCBI taxonomy): Eukaryota > Viridiplantae > Streptophyta > Magnoliopsida > Solanales > Solanaceae > Solanum > Solanum sparsipilum. The sequence continues at coordinate 71,678 of JAKRZT010005264.1, read as the reverse complement.
AGAAATTTAGATGGTGGATCGGGGTTCGCAATGTGTGAAAAAAAATGATGACCCAGATGATGAAATAATTTATAGTTTCTGATGATAATATCAAAGAGATACGGAATGACCTATTGGGTATGAATTAGAAAATAGAATCGAACGCTACATCTATCAAATAGTTGCAGAAAAAGTTAGGCCACATGTCCTTATCCTTCAATAAACGCCAAAAAGGGACACTTGAAATGAAATATAGTCCAAAATATTAAAAATTATGGCCATTTCATGATATTTACTGAAGTGGTGGAAAACCCAAAGGGATTCGAAATTACTGAAAATGAAGATGTGGGGAACCCAAAGATCTAGTTGTGCAGGAAAAGGAAACAACTCAAATTACAACACCCATGACTCGACCTCCTCCCCCCTTTCCAAAATGATTAGTTAAGAAAATGGAGGAAGTAAATAATCATAAGTTCATCTCGTTGTTGAAGCAACTCTCAAATAATGCCCATTTGGTTGAATCACTAGAACAGATCCTGGGCTATGTGAAGTTCCTCTATAGATCTCAATGTATGATTAAGATCTACATACACTATATGTTATTCAGACTTTACTTAGCATGTCCATTTGGAAAATGGTAGGTTTAATTGAAATAGTAAACAAGGCTGCATTCACCTCTTGTTATAAGTTCTTGAAACATGCATTTTGTGTAATCACTTGATCATTAGTATGCTCTTAACTATTGAAATCGTTTAATATTGTATTACTTTTTTTCTTATCATGAGTCATTTATAATGTTATTATTGTACTTGTAGCTTTTATGAAACAAAATTTTTCCTTTCTTATTACATTCTTTGATAGATATTGCCACATTTTGATACCAATAAAAATTGTTTTTTGTTATTAGACAATATTAATCTAACTAAATATAAGAAACATGCTGGAAGATAGGCGTGAAAATAGAAGAATAATATTTGGATGTTTGTGTAGGATTACAAAATTTCAATTGTAAAGACTAGGCTACTGAAATTTTATAACCAATCTTCAAAAAATGCCAATGAGTCACATAAATTTAGCTATCAAAATGATTTTATCATATGTACCAAGTGCCAAAAAATGCAGGTTTCATCGCTACTATAAAGAGGATTGCATGATCTATCATGATTCTTTGGCCAATGCACATTGAAAGTGTTTTTATTCTCCTTTTGACAATTATGTTTTCCTTTCACGATTCATTTTTTAAATATTATATTTTTCATATGCAAGCTATTGTTTTTGTAACACCTTGCATGGTAAAACTACTAAACTACAGATTGTAGGAGTTGCAGGTGGCACCGACGGGCACCATCCACGGACCGTAGGGGGACCCATGGTCCGTTCTGCAGGTCAGTGGTGCACCACCTGCGACCCTTCCCCCAGAAGCCTAAAAAAATCAGCTAAGAGTCGGGTCACGCCAGGACCTACGGACTGTAGGTCAGACCACGGTCCGTGGTCCAGGGCCGTAGGTCGGACCCCATCTTCAGCTTCCCAGTTGCGGATCAACGGTTGACCAGCACGGGCCGTCGGTCGATCCACGATCCATGGGTCTGTTCCGTCGGTTGAACCCGACAACAGTTAAGTCAGTGGTCTTTTGGTCTTTTCCTTATACGTTGGACGCTACATCATTTAACCACTAAACTACATAGTTTTTGTCAGTTTTAGCCTAGTAACAAAATTAGGATCTGCCCTAAGCAAATCATTAACCAAACACATAAAAAAATTAGAACGCAGAAGGAGAAAGAGTCGACCATGCCGTAGTTCGAGAACACAACAAGTCTTCATCAGTTTCAGCCCCAAAATCGAAAGATTTCTCCATGGAATTCATCACCAAGTATGTGGGATTTCACTAGTGGGTTCCTCTCATCCATTAGGTCCCTAATTTCTGTCAGAATCTTGATTCCCTTATTATTATCTAGACCTAGGGTTTCTTGAACGTTAGAAATTATTGGGTTTCAGCTGTTAGAATGATCCAAGTCAGATTATCATGAATTCAATATATTTTGGTGTAGATTCTTTCATAAACTCAGAACCCTAGCTATGTAGTTTTTTCAGTTCATGAATTACACATGCTAGGTCATATATTTCATTTATACATGCCTCAATCTTTGAATTTTCATTATCAATATATTAATGTTGCTTCTCAGTTTGCATGCCAGTATTTTGAGTTATCTAGTATTATAGAATTTCAGTTATAAATTGTCAAATCACATAATCAATTAGGAGAAGCTTAATACCGAGTGGACTAGGGTCAGTCACCCACAAGTCCTAGAACTACGTGCTCCTTATGTTGTAAGTCCCTTCTGTAGGCATCATTTTAGTGATCACACCAGCATGCCTCTATACATTCGATAGGGTATATTGGGTCCTCTCGATGGGGCGTATACATGGGATACCACATTTAGCTTTAGTGGTTTTACGTCGGTTATCAGTAGCTCCCACAGTTTTGTCAGATTCTATTTCATTGACCACGTTATCAGTACAGTTCAGTATTCAGTCTCAGCATGTTATAAAATTGGTCATTGCATTCAATTTAGTCATGTACAATACTTTTAGTATCATTATCATGTTTAGATTACATCATTGCTTTATTGCTTGTTCAGTTATGTTATTGTTCAGCATTATTCTATCATGCATGCTCAGTACCTTTGAAGTACTGATGCATACTCTGTGCTACATCTTCTTGTGATATAGGTTCAGGTCTTCAGCAGTCAGATCACGCATAGATCGATTCCCAATCTTCAGTTCAACAACTCATTGGTGAGTCCTCATTCTTCAAGGATAGTTGACATGTTATCTTTACATTTTAGCTTTAATTTTAGTTTTTCTAGATCTAGCTGGGGCATGTCCCAGCATTTCTCGTCAGTAGTGGCTTTATTTCAGACATAGTTAGTTTCAACATTAGTGTTAGAGTTTGACTTTCAGTTGTATTTCTAACTCTCAATTTTCATTTATTGAGACATAGTATATGGGTATTCCCCATCATTTAAGATTTATTCATATGATTTAACTTCCACTCAATATTTACTGCTTTAGTTTTCTTTAGTATGTTTATGATATGCCAACTGGGTTAGCTTGGGGTCACTCATGATCCTAGGTCCCATGTCTACGTCGTGAGGATAACTTTAGGGAGTGATAAACTTGGTATCAGAGCACTAGATTTAAGTGTCTTAGGATGAATGAAAAGCAACTCTAGGTAGAGTCCTTTTCATGGGTGTGAAGTGCAACACATCTAATGAGAAAGAGGCTACAAAGTGTTTTAAGAAACTTCACTCTATTTGTTACTCTTATCGTGCATAAGGTATGATCTAATTCCTCGTTCTAACTCGACGGTATGCGTTTTAGATCGTGCCTCCTCGTAGACCTTATGGAAGGAATATGAATGCCAGAATTTCTTACGCTGCTCCTCCAGTCCCAGATTAGGATGTTTTGAATGCCGAATTTAGGAATGCCATTCAACTATGGCTCAAAGTATGACTAATCAGAACAACCAGCAGGTTCCAATTCCTGCAAATGCTGGTGGTAGATTAGTAGCAGCCAGGGTTCCTAACTTCGTTAGGATGAATCCTTCTGAGTTCATAGGATCGCAGATAGGTGAGAATCCCCAAAACTTCATAGATGAGGTCAAGAAGATCTTTGGAGTGATGCGAGTGACATGTAATGAAAGGGTAGAGTTTGCATCCTATCAGCTGAAGGACGTATCTCACATCTGGTATTCTTAGTTGAAAGAGAGTAGGGGTACAAATGTAGCTCCTATCACTTGGTAATGCTTTAGTGAGACCTTTTTGGATAGTTTCTTCCCAAAGGAGTTGAGAGAGGCAAGAGCTCAGGAGTTAATGAATTTGAGGCAGGGTTCCATGTCAGTACACGAGTATCGACTCAAGTTCACCTAACTCTCCAGGTAGGCTGCTCACATGGTTGCCGATTCCAGGGCTAAAATGAACAAGTTTCTTTATGGGGTATTTGACATTGTGAAGATAGAGTGTAGAAATACTATGTTGCTAGAAGACTTGATCATCTCTAGGCTCATGACTTATGCTCAACAGATTGAAGGCGATAAGCTTAGGGAACATGCCAAGGAGAATAAGAAGGCTAGGATAGGCAACTATGACTATTCTCAACAGAAATTGGGTGGTGGAAATCGCTCGCAGTTTCAGCAGAAGTCTTTAGCTCCAGCAGCTTCATCAGCTACTGTTCCATCCTCAAAGTTCCAAAATGATCATAAAGGTAGGGCATCAAGCTCTAAAACTCATGGTAGTATTTCAGGAACCAGAACCTACCCAACTTGTCCAAAGTGTTGTAAGAACTATGGGGGCAAGTGCTTGACAGGAAAGAAAGGATGTTTTGGGGGTGGTCAGTCTGGTCACAGGTTGAAAGATTGTCCTTCCAAATAGGGTCAAGGGGGCAATAATAGTAGAGCTCAATCCACAACTTCAGCGGCACCAGCAGGTCACCCGACTTAGCAGGGTAACTCATCTGGTACATGTGGTAGTTAGTGCCAAAATAGGTTATATGGTCTTCAGTCTCACGAAGATTCTCCTTGGCACAAATGTTTATGCTTTTTATATCCATGGGCTACTCTTTCTTTTGTAACTCCTTATATAACAGTCAACTTCATTATTAGTCCAGAAACTCTTTCAGAACCGTTCTCAGTCTCTACTCCAGTCGGTGACCCAATTATAGCTAGACGGGTATACAAAAATTGCCTTGTCACAATCTCCCAGAAAGTCACCTCAACAAATCTTATAGAGTTAGAAGTGGTGGACTTCGATGTCATTCTAGGCATGGATTGGTTACATTCATGTTATGCCTCAGTCGAATATAGAACTAGGATTGTTCATTTTCAATTTCTAGACGAACCAATCTTAGAATGGAAGGGTAGTAACTTAACGCTTATAGGTCGATTCATATCTTACTTTAAGGCCAGAAAGATGATCTCTAAGGGTTATCACTATCATCTAGTTTGGGTCAAGAATTCTAGTTGCGAAACCCCAACTCTTGAGTCAATTTCAGTTATTAATGAGTTCCCAGAAGTGTTTCCAGGAGATATTCCCGGAGTTGCTCCCGAAAGAGAAATATACTTTGGAATTGACTCTTGCCAGATACCCAGCCTATTTCTATTCCTCCTTATAGAATGGCTCTAGTTGAGCCTATGGAATTTAAAGAGAAATTGAAAGACCTTCTACATTAGGGCTTCATCAGACACAGTATTTCCCCATAGGGTGCACCAGTGTTGGTCGTGAAAAAGAAAGATGGTTCCCTCAGAATGTACATTGACTATAGGCAACTGAACAAGGTCACAATCAAAAATAAGTATCCCATCCCCAGGATTGATGACTTGTTTGACCAACTTCAAGGTGCTAGTCATTTTTTGAAGATAGACCTCATATCCGGTTATCATCAGCTCAGAGTCAGAGATAGTGACATACCAAAAAAAATCTTTAAAACTTGGTATGGTCATTATGAATTTGTAGTTATGTCATTTGTACTAATTAATGCTCCTGCAGCTTTCATGGATTTTATGAATAGAGTGTTCAAGCAGTATTGGACTTGTTCGTTATCGTCTTTATTGATGATATCCTCATTTAATCTAGGAATGAGAAAGAACATGCGAACCATTTTAGGGTTGTTCTGCAAATTCTTAAATATTGCCAATTGTTCCCTAAGATTAGAAAATGTGAGTTTTGGTTGCAATATGTTGCTTTCCTTGGTCACATTGTGTCTAGCGAAGCGATTCGAGTGGATTGTGAGAAAATAAAAGCAGTGAAGCAATGGCCTAAACCTACCTCTCCTACAGATATCAAAAGTTTCTTAGGTTTGGCTGTATATTACAGAAGGTTTGTGGAAGGATTTTCATCCATAGCCTTTCCATTGACTAAGTTGACTTAGAAGAAGGTGAAGTTTCAATGGCCAGATGATTGTGAGAAGAGCTTCGCAAAACTAAAAACTAGGTTGACTACAACTCCTGTTTTGACTATACCAGAGGGTTCAGATCGTTATGTTATCTATTGTGATGCATCTAGGGTAAGCCTAGGTTGTGTGTTGATGCAACGAGGTAAGGTTATAGATTATGCTTCTAGACAGCTTAAGGTACATGAGAAGAACTATCTGACTTATGACCTCGAACTTGCAGTAGTGGAGTTTGCACTTAAGATTTGGAGACATTACTTGTATGGTGTCCATGTAGATGTGGTCACAGACCATAAGAGCCGTCAGTATGTGTTCACCCACAAAGAGCTGAATCTTCACTAGAGGAGATAACTAGAGTTCTTCAAGGATTATGATAAGAGTGTGCATTACCATCCTGGTAAGGCCAATGGAGTAGAAGATGCTCTTAGCAAACTATCTACGGGTAGTGTAACACATGTTGCGGATGAAAGAAAAGACCTAGCAAGGGTTGTTAACAGACTTGCTCGCTTAGGAGTTCGTCTTATGAGCATATTAGATGGTGGTGTACCAGTTCATAATGGGTCATAATCTTCATTAGTAGTGGAGGTTAAGGAAAAACAAGATAGTGATCCGATACTACTTCAACTAAAGGGTGCAGTCCATCAACAGAGAGTTGAGGTTTTCTCCCAAGGGGGAGATGGTTTACTTCGGTTTCAGGGTCAATTATGTGTTCCTAAGTGGAGGGGTGGGGGTGAGTTGATACAACAGATTCTTGCAAAAGCCCATAATTCCAAATATTCTATTCATCCACGTGCCACTGAGATTTACTATGATCTACGGGAAGTCTTTTGGTGGAATGGTAGCAAAGGGGATTTAGCAGAATTTGTGGCTAAGTGCCCCAATTGTCTGCAAGTCAAGGTAGAATATAAGAAACTAAGAGGTATGACTCAAGAGATCAGCATTCCTACTTGGAAGTGGGAAGTGATCAACATGGACTTCTTCACAGGGTTGCCCCGTACTCGCAGACACCATGACTCCATTTGGGTGATTGTTGACATTATTACTAAGTCTGCACGCTTTTTGGCTGTCAAGACTACAGATTCGACGGAGGACTACAACAAGCTTTACAATAATGAGATAGTCAGATTGCATAGGGTTCCTTTTTCTATCATATCAGACAGAGGTCCTTAGTTTACCTGTTATTTTTGGAAGTCATTTCAGAAAGGTCTTGGTACTCAAGTTAATCTTAGAACAACATTCATCCGTAGACAGATGGTCAGGTAGAGCGTACAATTCAAACCTTAGAGGGCATGTTTAGAGCTTGCATGATTGATTTCAAGGGTAGTTGGGATGATCACCTTCCTCTTATAGAGTTTGCCTACAATAATAGCTACCATTCGAGCTTTCAGATTGCCCCTTATAAGGCATTGTATGGGCGTAGATGTACATCTCCAGTTGGTTGGTTTGAAGTAGGTGAAGCAGCCTTAATAGGGCCAGATTTATTTCATGATGCTATTGAGAAAGTGCAACTCATTAGAGATAGACTTAAGACAGCCCAGAGTCACCAGAAGTCCTATGAAGATGTATGGAGAATAGAATTAGAGTTCCAAGTTGATGATTGGGTTTTCCTAAAAGTGTCACCTATGAAGGGGGTGATGAGATTTTGCAAGAAAGGGAAGCTTAGTCCTAGATATGTAGCCCCTTACATGATCTTGAAAAGGGTTGGTGAAGTGGATTATGAGGTAAAGTTGCCAACAGAACTAGCAGCAATGCATCCGATTTTTCACATTTCGTTGCTGAAGAATTGTGTGGGTGATCCAGCTTCTATAATGCCTTTAGAAAGCGTGGCTCTCAAGGATAGTGTCACTTATAAAGAGGTACCAGTTGAAATCCTTGATCTTCAGGTTCGAAGATTGAGAAATAAAAAAGTCGCTTAAGTCAAGGCTTTGTGGAGGAGTCAGTCCGTAGTGGGAGCTACTTGGGAAGCAGAACCAGCCAGGAAGGCCAAGTATCATCATCTCTTTCCTTCCGATTCCATTCGATCTTGAGGTAATAGTTCCTCTTTAGTTTTTAAGTCTTTCATGCACAGTTTCAGTCTTAGAATCATGTTCCTTCAGTTTGTACTTGCATCTTCAGCTTATTTGCATGTTTTTGGAAATTAGTTCAGCCAGAAATCAGTTTCTAGTGTTTAGTGGTAGGGGTTGCAGCTCTCTCCCTCCATTTTAGCTACCTTAGTCTTCATTCGAGGATGAATGTTCCCAAGGGGGAGATAGTGTAACACCCTTCATGCTAAAACTATCAAATTGTACATTCCACGAGTTGCAAGTGGTACCGACGGGCACCATCCACTGACCGTAGGGGGACCCACGGTCCGTTTTGCAGGTCCGTGGTACACCACATGTGACCCTTCCCCAGAAACATCAAAAAAATTTCTAAGGGTCAGGCCACGCAAGGACCTACAGACCGTAGGTCAGACCACGGTCTGTAGTCTAGGGTAGGTCGGACCCCAGCTTCAACCTCCTAGTCCCCAATTGGCGGTTGACCAGCACGGACTGTCGGTCGATCCAATATTCGTGGGTCTGGTCCATCGGTTGACTCCGACAACAGTTAAGTCAGGGTCTTTTGGTCTTTTCCTTATGCATTGGACCCCTAAACTACATCGTTTAACCCCTAAACTACGTAGTTTTCTTCAGTTTTAGCCTAGTAACTAAATTAGAATCTACCATAAGCTTATCATTCACCAAAAACATAGAAAAAATTAGAACGTAGAAGGAGAAAGAGTCGACAAAGCACTAGTCCAAGAGAGCAGCTAGTCATTATCAGTTTCAGCCCTAAATCGAAAGATTTCTCGGTGGAATTCATCACCAGGTATGTGGGATTTCACTAGTGGGTTCCTTTCACCCATTAGGTCCCTAGATTTAGTCAGAATCTTGATTCCCTTAATATTATCTAGACCTAGGTTTTCTTGAACGTTAGAAATTGTTGGGTTTTCGCTATTAGAATGATCCAAGTCAGATTATCATGAATTCAATATCTTTTGGTGTAGATTATTTTATAAACTTAGAACCCTAGCTATGTAGTTCTTTTAGTTCATGAATTACACATACTAGGTAAGATACTTCAGTTATACATGCCTCAGGTATCGAATGTTCATTATCAATATATTAATGATGCATTCTCAATTTGCATGGTAGTATTGTGAGCTATTCAGTATTACATCATTTTAGTTATAAATTGTTAAATAACACAATCAATTGGGAGAAGCTTAATACTGAGTGGACAGGGTCAGTCACCCACAATTCGCAGAACTACGTGCCCCGTAGGTTGTAAGTCCCCTTTGTGGGCATCATTTTAGTGATCATGCTAGCATGCCTCTATACCTCTAGCAGGGTATATTGGATCCTCTCGATGGGGCGTATACATTGGACTCCACATTTATCTCATGTGGTTTTACGTCATTTATTAGTAGCTTCCATAGTTCAGTCAGATTCTATTGCATTGACCACATTATCAGTACAGTTCAATATTCAGTTTCAACATGTTATAAACCTTGTCATTGCATTCAGTTTAGTCATGTAGAGTACTTTCAACATACTTATCATGTTCAGATTATATCATTCCTTTATTGCTTGTTCAGTTATGTTATTGTTCAACTTTATTCTCTTCTGCATGATCAGTACCTTTGAAGTATTGACGCATTCTCTGTGCTACATCTTCTCGTGATGTAGGTTCAGGTCCTCAGTAGTCAGATCACACATAGATCGGTTTTCAATCTTCAGTTCAGCAGCATCAGTGGTGAGTCCTCATTCTTCGTCATCAGTTCACATGTTATCTTTCCATTTTAGATTTTTTTTTCCAGTTTTTCTAGATCTAGCTGGGGCATGTCCCAACATTTCTAGTCAATAGAGGCCTTATTTCAGACATGGTTAGTTTCAACTTTAGTATTATAGTTTGACTTTTAGTTGTATTTCTAACTCTCAGTTTTCATTTATTGAGACTTACTATATGGGTATTCCCTATTATTTAAGATTTATTCATATGATTTAGCTTCCGCTCAGTATTTATTGCTTCAGTTTGCTTTAGTATGCTTATGATATGCCAACAGTGTTAGCTTGGGGTCACTTGTGATCTTAGATCCCGTGTCCGCGTCCTGGGGGTAGCTTCGGGGCGTCACATTTTTCAATTAGTTGTTCATATTAAATGGAATATCTTTTAGTTAATCAATTTGAATTTTATAATGGAGGTTATTATTAGGATCAATTACTAGTAGTAAATGATCTTAATAATATATTTAAATTATAAAAATCATATTGATCAGCTAGAAAAGAACTCCTTTTAACTTAAGCGACAGATTTGGAAATATCTTGCTTGTGTAAAACATAATATTAAAAAAATTAAGCATGAAAACAAAACATACTTGCCAAAATGAATGGAAATACACTTCGGATGTGCATTAGACAATACATCATGGTACATTCTGCATTTCTCCTTAGAGCATCAATGAATCTGCATTATTTTTTTGAACTTGAAACATACGATAAATTCATCACGATGACTAAATTTATGTGAACCATTGACATATTTTGAAAACTTATTATCAAATTTGAGTAGTATTGTATGTACCACCGAAACTTTATAACCATAAAATAGATCACATTCCTGTAGCTAACCACAATATCCCCCAGGGCAACACACTACTACAAAATGGGGCATTGGCGGCAATTAATGAATTGCCGTTAATTAATTCTTTAAGCTGAAATATTAGTGGCATATGAACAATGGCCAGTAAAAAGTATTATTTTAGTGACTATTAAAATAATTAGCCAGTAAAAGGTATTTTTTTAGTGACAATTAAAATAATTAGTTAGTAAAAGATACTAATAAACATAACTTTCTTTATTTTTTAGGTTTCCCTCCAATTTTATTCCCTCCCATTCTAATAAGAGAAATTAAAAACAAAACCCTATTCCCTCTGCTTCCTCGATAATTCTCGTCTCTCAAACAACTCAACGCGTCTGCTCCAAGAGAAACGATTCAGGTAAGCCTTCAAATTCTCCACCTTCACAATTCAATTCATGTTCTTACTGAAACGACCCATCATCACAAAGAGACCGCTGCGATTTTGCTCTAGTGGGTTATACTTTTCGATCAAGTCTGTTTACTTATTGAACAAGAACTGATTTTTCAAATCGTTTGAAGTTTGAAGGTTTCTTAATTGTTTTTTTCTTATTTTACGTTTTCTGGAATGTTTTACAACAGTCATCTTGCCCTTCACTTTTCGTCGGACAAAATCCTACTGCCAGGTACTCAAATTAGTTAAGGAAATTTTGTAAAAGTAAGTTTTCTGTATTTTGTAACTCTGTTTTGTGATTTATGTGTTCTATTAATTTGATGGGCAACTGATTGAATTGATTACTCTATTTGTAAGGTTGATTTTATTATATTCAACTATTCGTGATTGTTCGAATGTTTTCGATTGTATCGGATGAATATCTATAGTTTTACTTGAGTTGATAAATTATGTTATCGAATATCTCTTATAGTTACTTGTTTAGCTAATGCTTGAGCAGTGTTCTTAAGCGAGTGTTTTGTCTCTTAAAGCGAGAAACTAAGCTAACCTATAGGACAAATTTCTCTTTTATGCTCTGTTTCTTCATAAGCTAAACAATAACAAGTTTTGGCCAACTCTTGAGTAGTGATCGTAAAAGCTAGTGTTTGTCACTTAAAGCGAGAAGCTAAGCTAACCGTTAGCACTAATTTATGTGTTATGCTCTATTTTTTTTTCATATTCCAAAATTTTCCTTTTGTTTTATAATATTTTCAGCATCTGTCTCTATTTTTAACTGCTCTATATAACTTTTTTCTGTTTCTCGCTCTCCAATGTACTATTCTTGAGAAAGTCATGTTAGGTGTTTTCAACAAGTTTTGGTGTTAATTTGAACTAAACCATCAAGTTGAGTGAGTAAATACCATTCTGGTTATGTTGTGCTAAATCCAAAATTGATGGTGTGTTATTTTTACTTTGGTTTATCATCAACCTATACAAATAGCCTCTAAGTCGTGTCCAACCTAGGGACACTACAAACTGAATAACAATCCCGACAAGGGAGGATTATATCAACTCGAACAGCCAACAATCAACAATCACGGCTACAAGTATATCAAGGATAACAACCCAGATACATTGCTTTTAAGCTTTAAGGAAACATGTCGTAAGTAGGGAATAGCCTTAACATACCCTTTTCGCTTAATTCACGTGTCCTAATAACTTTAATCACAACCCCCCTTGATACTACAACAATGTAGGATCATAATCAACACAAAAGAATAGAAGACACAACGAAAATCCGATAAAAGATATGTATTTTCGTTGCAAATTGCAATTTGCAACTTATCAAAGCTAGAGTCGATGAAAGAAGGGTCTTACCTTGATTATAAGTTTGTAATACACCTCAACACTTTAAAATATGCCCAAACCCCTGCTGTCCACACACCAAAGTATGATATGCTAGGAAATCAATAAAACAAATTATACCATGTTGTCGAGCTCAACGCGTAGAACGACTTTTATCAAGGACTTAAGTCACGAAAATCAGTAACTTGGCTTGTCCTAGAAGTAGGTTTTGTAGGTTTTGTGAGTTTTCTGGTTCTTCACCAAGGGAAATGAAGGAAAAATGAAGAAAAGTCGAAGAAGATGATATATAAAAAGTTCCACCTACCTACGGGACCCACCTCACCTGCCTACTTATACAGTCTTAGAAAAATGTGAATATCTCTCCATTCTTAAGTCGTATGAACAAATGGGTTGATGGGTTGGAAACTAGACTTGTAGACCTTCGATTTCATAGGTTGCGGGGACCATAAATCTTCATACATTGGGAGAAAACGTCCGAGACATTTTACCCAAATTTCAGACAAATCTTTAAAAAGGAATTTACGATAACTTTCGCCAACTTATATTTTGCCACTTACCTAACTTCAAAACTTGAGATACAACACTTGAACACTTAAAGTATCTTATAACACATCATTCTTAATTTATTACCCAACCTCCTGGTCTTTCCACGGAGATACGAGTCTCTTTATACGTTTCAAAAAGTTGGGGTGTTACAATAATTGTCCTTTTTCCTAACCTTTCTCTTGTGTTTATAGGATATGAATACAAGGGCTAACCCAAGGAGGGCAGAAGAAGAGAATGTTGATGAGGGAGTTCCTCCCCAAGGTCTTCAAGGTGACCAAGTTCCTCTAGGCAATCAAGGAAATCAAGTTTCGGTGGATCCCCCGGCTATGACAAATGAGGAAGTTAGGTCGGCTCTTTTGATGATGGCTCAAGCCATAACCACTCAAGCTCAAGCCATGACGGCCCAAGCTAATAGGGACCTGGGGCCTAGAGTGAATGCTAATAAGAGTTTTATGGCTTCAAGATTGAGGGATTTCTTTAGAATGAGTCCGCCTCGAGTTTCTAGATTCAAAAGTAGAAGAAGATCCCTAAAGGTTTATTGATGAAGTTAGCAAGATACTTAGTGCAATGGGGGTGTCTTCGGAGGAGAAGGCGGAGCTAGCCGCCTACCAACTAAAAGATGTGGCTCAAATTTGGTACGAGCAATAGAAGGATGAGAGGTCAAGAGGAGCAGGTCCCATATATTGGGAGTTGTTCAAGGAGACATTCCTTGATAGGTTTTTCCCCTTATAGTTGAGGGAACAAAAATTGGTAGAATTCATGAACCTTCGTCAAGGGGGTATGAGTGTGAAGGAGTACTCTCTCAAGTTCACCCAACTATCCAATATGCTCCAACGTTAGTGGCAAATACCAGAGCTAGAATGAATAAGTTTGTAATAGGAGTATCCGGTTTGGTGGAAAAAGAATGTCGTACGTCGATTTTCCATCATGACATGGATATTTCAAGGCTCGTGATATATGCTCAAAAAATTGAGGAGACAAAACTTCAGAAAATGAATAAGGAGGTAATTAGGGTTAGGCCCAAAGAACAAGGTTAACCAAGGTCCAAAAAGAGGTTCTACAACCAAGAGTCCCCAATGGTCAATAATGAAGGGTGTCTAACCCGAATTCCTAAGGAGGAAGAGGAAGTGGTTCTTCTTTTGAAAGGTCTATATGTGCAAAGTGTGGAGAACAACATTTGGGTAAGTGCCTTGCCGGCACCGATGGTTGCTTTGGGTATGGAAAGAAAGGTAATAAAATGAGGGATTGCCTAACACTCATGGCCAAGGTAAGAGATACCAACCAAACTCCTAATGATGGCCCGGATCCTAATGCTCCAAAGAGAAACCATTTCTATGTGCTTCAAGCTAATAAGGACAAATGAACGAATCTGGATGAAGGTACCGATAAGTATTAGTTCCTTATGGTTGTGAATGTTGTTTTGAGGTTCCTATGTTGTTTCATGATAGCCTTAGTTGGGTTTTCTTCTAAGTGGGGGATGGTATGTTGAATAGTAAGGTTGTGGAGAGTGTTGACATCTTTATATCTTTCCTTCTATTCTTATTCAAGCTTGAGACCAAGAGTTCTATGTAGCTTGTTTCATGTTTTGTAGACATGTGTGATATTGAGTTTCCATGGTCTCCTTATGTTATGCATGTTTTGATGAGATATATGTTTAAATGAGAAAATGAGTTTTCATTATTGTGTTCCTTTGCATCTATGATGAATTGCCTAAATGTTTCATGAGTTGACTTGTTGAGCATGTTTAAATGTGCTGTTGAAAAGAGTTGCATAATTTCCTTATGATGTTGTAATGAGCATGATGTGAGTTGGAGAAGGAAATTCCTCCAATAAAATGAGAAATGTTGATGTTTTGATGCATAATGAGTTTGTAGATGTAGTTCCTAACTTCTTGTTATGTTTTGAGCTTTTTGATGTGGAGTTGATGTTTCCTCCTATGTTTATGCATTTATATATATGTTGCATACATGATTGTGTGCATCTAGTCTTGATTCGTTACCCCTTAATGTGTTTAAAGTGTCACACCAGGATAGATGTTCCTTAGTGGGGGATAATTTAACGACCCTAAAACTGAACTAGTGAAACTAGAGCCTAACGTGTGTGTGTTTGAGTTTGGTGTGAGGTTTGATGGTGTTTGATGTTGTCTCGAGCCATGGTTGAGGTGTTTAAGGGTTAGACGTCAAGGTACAACCCCACAAGGACCAACTTAAGGGTGGTCCTTTAGGAGGACCCTAAGTCTAAGCCCCAAGACCCCAAGGAAACCATGTGGCTGCCCAAAATGTGGTGACCTACGATACGGGCCATGCCCCGTAGGTCCATCCACACCCTGTGGATGACCTCTATGGGTCATGGCCCCTAAATGCACCTCTCTGACCCAGAACATGGACCAACAGTATGGTCCGTGAATGGACTCACGGTCCGTGATTCTAGGTCTCGTGGATGGCACCTGTGTGCTGTCAAGTGACACGGCCAAATGAAGGGTGAAGTGGTAAATTCTCTTTTTGCTTAGTTAAGTGTGTGGACAGTTATTTTAGGGTTATTTAGGTATTTTAAGAGTATTAAAACAATAAAATACTATTTTTGACTTCATTCTTCAAATTCCTCAAATCAAAACCCCTCCCTCTCCAAATAACTTCTCTCTAGAACTCCATTGAAGACCAAGAGAAGAAGAAGACTTAGGGCTTGAAGAGGAAGCCTAATTTAGTGGATTTACGGGGAATTAATCTCTTAAGGTATGGTGATCCTTCATCTAGGGGTAGCTTCCACCCCTAGAGTCCATTCAAAAATCAATTTCAAAGTTTTCAAGTTTCTCAAAAACCCTAGATTTTACTCAATCTCATGGGTTCTTTCATCAAACGTTTTCAAATGGTTTCTAATGACAAATTATTATTTTATTAATAATTAATTGATGATTTATGATGAAAATCCTCTATGAACCCATGAATTCTCTCAATTCCTAAATTGTGCCTTTATGAAGTGGGTTTGTTGATGATGAATGTATGTGAATCAAAATTGCCTAAATTGATTTAGATTATTGAAGTACATCATTACCCATGCCCTAATTGTAGTAAATTGTTGGTGTGTTGGTGATTTGAATGTATGACCCTTGAAGGGCAAGTTATGATCAATGTCTTGTTGAATTAGAATTGTGAATTAGATATTGATCCACTTGAAAGGTGGAGGTGTTTACTTACTATGTATATTTTGGTATTGAATTGATGGATAGATTCCTTTTACCTTACATGTGGAGGTTAATGTATAATTGTGATATGATTACATGTGTGTGATCTAAATGAATGACTGAAGATCATGTCTAGTAGCTAATTGTGTTAGGAATGAATGTTATCTCTCTATTAACACTTGTGAATGATTATGATTTGGTGAAAGGCTATTCTCTCATACACACACACATTTGAATGAAGAATGAATGAAGTTAAATGATAACTTTAATAATAGAGTACTTATTGAAAGTCTATTTTCAATTGTACTCTAATGAATGCTAATGATGTGTTGATTGAATGGATATTCTTGATCTTGCACTAATGAACGATAATGTCATTCTTAGATGAAAAACTATTCCCATCTTTGAATCTATGAGATATCCAATGAATGAATGTTGGGTTAGAGATGGATGTCCTCACGTGAGTTGAGGCGGGGTGTATAGTAACAATCTCTTATCCCTTAATGTGATGAATGTTAAAATACTCTATGGGAATGTAGTATAAGAACCGGGAGGTTATTGAATGAGATGGAAGCCCTCACGTGAGTTGAGGCAGGGTTTCTAGTAGCAATCTCTTGAGATGGATGCCCTCATGTGAGTTGAGGCGGGGTATCTAGTAGCAATCTCCTTGTCCCTTAACTATGTGCCCACATAGGTCTAGCTAGTGGATCCAGTTAAGCTAAATACTAGTTTACCTTAGGCAAGTAGACCAACCCTTATGATGTGGGACAGCACATCGAATTCCATGATCTAGCTCTCATGGTCTATGCCGGTTAAATGCTTATTCCCATCATGTGAGATGTGCATTATAGTTTCTTGAGGAGTTCTATAAAGTGTGGGTAGTAGTATGTGATGCTATCCATACATGGCACACGTAGGCTTCAAGAGGGCTATAGTGAGTTCTCTAAGTCTTAATGACTAAATGTATGAAATTCCTCTAAATTCATGAATGTGTCCTAAATGAACCTAATGAAAAATGTTGGCTTAAATGCCTAAATGTAAAGATGCATGTTATACTTGGATTGTATTATGAGTTACTTCCTTGTCATGACTTTTGAGTGTGAATGTGCCTCGTCTAGGGTGACTTCAAAGGATTACTTAGTGTGGGTAGTAGTATGGGATGCTACTTGCACATTGCAAAAGTATGATTTAGAGTTGTCTTAGATTTGGTCTTAATGTGATGATGTGACTCATGTAATGTGTATGTCTCTTATATGCTTTATAGTGTAAAGGTGGAAATGATGATTCGTAAGCTCACTTTTGGTGACCTTATGGTGGTACCTTAGTGTGGGTGGTGGTATGGGAAGCTATCCATACATTGCACAAGGTATAGCTATTGTTCGTGATATTTCTAAAGAGTGGAATCATACATGGTTTCTAACCAAAATTTCCCTTTTAAAACATGTTTCAGCATGGTCATCATACTTGGTACATTTTTCTGTGCTAACACATTCTTCTATGTTTTTACTACAAGTGTATGTTTTGGCAAGTGATTTGCATTGCTCTAGTGAAGCTTGGATTAGATTTCTCCAAGAAATTTTGGGTATGTCCTCATAGATCGAGGACAAGTGTTTAGAAATTTCTTTCCAATAGACTACTTAAGACTTTGATTGTAAAGGGTTGTGACCCTATTTTATTAAAGATTGTGTCTAATATGGCCATGTGAGATGTGGACTTCCGCTTGCGTTTAAATGTTTTTGAATGTTAGCTTGTATGGTTTTTGAATAAAAAGTTTTAATTCCGTACTATTTCTATTACCTATGTGATGAATGAATGCTACGAGGCTTGTATAAGACCCCTTCGGGGTCGAGTACGGCGTATTGCTTTCGGGGTGTAGACTCGAGTTGTGACACTTGTTCAATGTATGAATAGCATCCCATATTACTATCCACACTAAATACTCCTTTAGGCTATTGATGTTTGTGTATTCAACGACAGAACTTCCGAGGAAATTGTCTACGATCGTGCAATAGTATAATAACCTAACCAAGGGTTAGGGTCGAGTTCCAAGGGAGTGGGCGTGAAAATTAGTGGTTAAGCTCAGATGTGCTAAAGATATTCGTAGCTAAAGATTTTAACGATTAAAAGCATTGTAAGTTAAAGGGGAATACAAGAGTGTCACTTAACAATGGGGGGTTTTTGTCACTAGTAAGTAACAACAATATAATTAACAAATATTTCTAAGTAATGAGTAGGGATTCTTGGTTTCGCGACCTCTCCCTCGAGCAAGCAGAAAACACATGGGTGCCTTTGTATTTTCAACTACAAACCCATTAAATTAAACCACAACCACTAGGTGAAATCACCAATAAAATACATCTAACCTATTAGCAAGTAAGACCCAATAACAATCTTAACCCATATTCGCTAAATCACACCCCAAGAATAGGGGTTTTTAGCCACACATCAAGAAATAGAAATTTATACCTTCAATGATGTTGAAATCAAATAGGTATGAAGATTTAAGTCTCAATTTAGGCAAGGAGTGAATAATCCAACAGACCCGCTTCCAAATCGAAAGAGATGACCCCTCTTCTTCTTCGAGTTTTCAAAATCCTCTCCAAAACATGAGAGATCATAAGAAAGCTAAAGTAAAAATTACAATAATGTTCACACTCTCCTCTTTATCTCTCTCTCTCCAAACTAGTAAAGAGTTTAGTATTTATAGACTTCAGAAAATAGTGATGGTGGATTGCTCGGCGAGGTTAGTCGCGAACGCCAAATGACTCGGTGATTTGCCCTACTTCTGGTTCATCACCGTGTGTGCTTTGCCTTCAGCATCTGTGTGTTCTAGATCACTGGGCAGTATAATTCTGCTTTGCGGAACTGGTCGACAAAGCGCCGACTGCTCATTTCATTGCCTTTTTGATCCTTCTCCTTCAGGGCTTTGTGTACTGGAACAAAGGGAGTAGTGCGTCCCTTCGGTAAATCGCCAAGCATGCTTGGCGACGCTTAGACTTCAGCTTCTTCGTTCTTTTCAGCCTTTTTGTTCCCTTTTCCGCGAAAGTGACCATGCTTTCACTAAAACTTCAAATACTTGAAACTTAAGCGTTTTCATCAGATATTTTGACTAAATAAGCATTTGAGGACACAATTTCTATTAAAATATAGCCCTAAATGAGTCCAATTTGTGGACTCATCAACACCCCAACTTAAACTTTTGCTTGTCCTCAAGCAAACTTAAGTTCAGTCATTCAAAAAGGGTGTCTTGAACAATGCTACACAAGACTAAATCATGAATGCACACAACACGAGTCAATTTAGTTATGCAAAGATCAAATATGCACTCAAAGATTCAAGTTGTGACTCACTAATATCAAAGAACCTCATGTTCACAATGCTTGCTTCAAATGCAAATTCAAGTTCAACTAAAGTGTTCGTATGCTCTCACAGAAAGAATGATTCGATAATCACACAATGGTTCACAGTTTAAAGCTTCAAAATTAGATGCAATGCTCACTCTCACAAAGAAGAACACAATGCATGCTTTTACCCATAGGATTGCCCGTATTTTCCTATCAACATTCGTTTCAGCTCACTCAAGATCAAAAATGTCTTTTCAAGGTTTGTAATGGGGCTGAATGCAAAGGTATGGTCATTTAGGCTCAGTGACTTTCATCCTCATGAAATGTGGTGCTCACAACACTTCATTTCCTTTTCCTTCATCATTCTCTTTAGTTCTCATAAGTCATCCTATTATTCACTTTCCATGGATTGTTTGGGAACCCTATTTCTTTTGTAGTTTTATTCCACAACTTTTTTTTTTATGGAGAGTTTTCATTGTTCCGCAACACCATGGGTTAATGGAGACTTTTCTTGCACTTCTTGACTTCTGCTTTTCCTTTTCACCATACCCCCAACTTAGGCTTTTGGCCTAAGTTGGCTATTCACTAAACCAGAAATCAAGAGGATTATAGATAGTGGGTTAGGTAAGGTCTAGGGTTCATCAAGGTTCTTCCAAAGAAAGGTAAGGCTCAAAGGGTGTTCAAGAGAGAATCACATGCTCATAGGGTAGGTCACAAAAGAGGTATATGTCAAATTTGCTTACACTCTTAGAAGTTGCCTAAGATCTTATCAAGGGATAGCATCACTTAGTTGACCGGACCAACAGGGTAAATTCTAGGAACATACAAGCTATCGACACTAAAGTCAAACAAGATTCCACACTTTCGCTAGTGTGCAACGGTCATCACAAGAGACTCGATCTGATAAATGGCTAATCACAATGAGATGCAAGAAGTTCACATATTGTCTATGCAACTTCATTTGGCCTCGTTGTAGCCACACATTCATGTTCGTTCGATTGAGAGCACTATTCAAGTCATCGATATTGATCGGAACAGACTTAAATTTTGCAAAGAACAGCCACATTCAAGAGCATATAAAGGGTGGCAAAATGTTCAAATAATTTCAAATCGGAAGTGTCAAAATCATTTTTGTTTTAGCCATTTAAACAAAAGGAGCCGTAAGCTCAATCATCCATATAAACAAATAAAACACAATTTTAAAGTAGAACAACCCAAATATATACACAGAACATAACCATCTACACAAAAGGTGTGGGCCTTACCCCACCACAATAAAAAGCGTTTGTCCTCAAATGCAAATAAAAATGTCTAAAAGTAAAAATAAATAAGACAGAGAGAGGTAAAAAGAAGTCATGTATATGCAGTCTCTCTATCTGTCAGGGTTTGAATATGAGCATCAGTGCCTGGTGCATGTATCTGTTCACGGGTCTCAGTACCCGGAGTAGCCTCAGACGAACTAATAACGCCAGATCCACTAGGAGCTGCTGTGGACGTCTTAGTCGGCACTGTCTGAGTTGCCGACTGCACAACCATCTCCACAAGATTCAACAAGTTTCTGAATATGTTGTCCTCTTGGCTCTCGCACACTACCTCATCGTGCACTACTATTCGCTCCTCGTCAGTCTCTGTATCTGACTCTGCATGCCCTGCATCCCCTGCATCCCCTGCATGCCCTGCATCATCCCTTTGCACATCTCCGGTAATAGCCGAAGGAATTTTTGAGTTCTCAGGAGCATCCTTGTCATTTTCTCCTTGCATCAGTGTAGTGAAGTCGGTAGCCTTGAAATAGGCTACGTCCATCTTCAACTCTGCTATTTGAGCTTTTAATACTGAAACCTCGGGTGTCTCCCCCGATCTGCTCTCACAAGTAGTGACTCTGGCAGTAACATCATTAACAATTGTCCTAAGGGGGTTTAGTGCAGTCAAGATGGCACTGTCAATCATCCCTGGGATGGTTCTCTCTAATAGCGTCACCCTCACATCTGCTGAATAGGACAACTACCCCATTTTCAGGATCATGGCATGAGTGATCCTAGTAGGCTGGGAGAAAGATGAGGCACCTAGAGTCTGTGAAGGAGAAGAAGGAGCGGGTATACCTAAAGGCTCCAAAGCCGGAGTAGATGAAAGTGTCTATGCTGGTAATAAGTCAACATCGACCTTTAGAGAAGTATCTACTGGAGCTACTCTCCTCCTATCAACCTCCTCTCATTTGAACTCAACCTCTATACGCCGAATATCGGTTAAGGAAGACGTGGTGACCTTTATATCGTTAGCAGGATCCCAGGGTACTCCGGCGCACCAACATAACTTGGTGATCAGAACCGGATAAGGCAGAGACGTCTGTGTCTATTTGGCACTCATAGCCATCTCCTATGAAACCAGCAGCCCCAAGTCAATCCGCCTCCTAGCCATGATAGAACCAAGGCAAGCCGCCTTAGGATGACGCAGAGTGGGCTAATTCTGGGATGACATGATAGTGCTGTTGATGAAGCCAAACCAGTAGCAGGACGCAATGTTCATGTCCCTCTTCTCAATCGAAGCTCCTGCCTCCATCCACCTCAGGGTGGTGTTAGAGATCATATGAGCTAACCAACCTTTCAAATCATCCAGGGATGGAACAATAGGTAAACCCTGGTAGGGTAGTTTCGAGTGCAGCGGTTGACCCAATACAACATTAATATGATCATTGTGACACTCCACCTCCTTTCCTCTAACCATAACCGACATCACTAGTCAGAACTCACTAGCTTTCTTCTTATTCTTTGGGACCAAATCTCCATAGGCTAAGTAGAATTCCCAGACCCATGAAGGAATTTAAGGGCTCCGTGGCCTAGTGAACTGCTCTAATTCATGATATCTGAGTGTGTCAGGCACCACAACGTGCTTGCCTTACAAGCCCTCCACATATAGTAACTTTTCTTCTAGAATGCTTTGTAAACCATCATATTTTAATTTTTTCCGCAACCTGGGTGGCTGTGGAGCTATAATCTGCTCAGCAACCTGGGTGGAGGTAGAGCTACGGGTAGTGCAGGGGCCAATGGACGTGGTGCTGGAGTAGGCACTGATTTAGTAGTCGGGGGAGTGGAAGCTAAAGGGGTTCCGGTATATGTGGGCTGAGCTCTAGCCCTATGTTCATTCCTTCAATTCATCAAAGGTTGCTCATCCTCCGGCTCAGAAAAAGATGGTTCAACATTTGTTCCCTTCCTAGCTACGTGCTTTTTTCGATTGCCTTTATCTCCCGGTTGGAGGATAAGAAAACAACTTAAATTTAGGCACAGTGACTTTTTTTTGGGGAAAGACTCGCCGATCAAGTCAGCGAGTAGCTGAACCAATTCAGCGAACTATATCGGGCTCGTCGATGGGTTGGCTAAACAATTAAGGCAAGTCAGCAATAAGAGAGTTCTTTTGGTGAATCACCAACTTCTTTCAGCGAGCAAGGGTTTGTCCGCCAAAAGTTATAGTGCATAAAGTCTCAGGGGTAGCATACAGAGGGCGAGATGGAGACATTTGGCGAACTGTCGAACGATTCAGTGAGCTCGACCCAGCTCGCTAAATGGTCCAACGTGCCCATTTTCAATCCATCTTCTCGAATTCAATCCCGCAAACCCCAAAAGCAAAATCAAAGCATGCACTAACGAAGTTTGAACAAGACCCATACTACCCATCACCCCGGAATACTCAAATTTCTCTCAGACTTACCGCATTTGGCCATTAGACTATATTTGCTCTTAAGAGCGGTGTCACCCTCTCTATCATTGGGCAAATTTTTGACATTTAGCACAAATATGGGCTACTCAGAGTTCACCCAATCAATCAAAACATAATGCAATCATGACCCAACTCATTAAAAAGCACAAAGATTACGAGCATTCAACAATCAGACAACACATGAAAGATTTTCAAATTAAAATAGACATGCAATCATTATAATCCTATCAGAGAGGCCCAACACACATCACTAAGAGACAATTATTGCAAATGAGTACAAAACTTTCAAATGTAAATATAGGAAAAGGAAACCAACCTTCAATGTTGATTAAATCAGATTTGAAAAGCTACGCGGCAAAGTTTTGAATCTTTTGGCCATTATAAACCATCCAGTTCGCGCTCATTCGGCGACGTTAGTTGCAATCGCCAATCTACTCAGCGATTCTCTGAGTGGTCCCTTGTCCCACTGATTGTTACAGACTTGTCAATTTCTTGGGATCAAGATGGCGGTCTAAGTCGAGATCGCCGACCTGGTCAGCGATGTGCCGAACTGGTCGGAGATGTGCCAAACTGCTTCTCAAGGTCGCCGATCACGTTTATTAGAAGTCGACAATAGGGTGGTAAATTATACAAGATCTAATTTAAACTTGAGTTGAGCAAAATGGAGGGCCAGGTCGGGCACACAGACCTGTTCGGCGGTCCGTCGATTGACCTTTTTCTCGCCAATCTATATTTTTCACCACTTTCCTCATTCAAACCTGCACCACTAACACACCATTGTTTATAAAAGCTAATTTAAGCATCTAAAACCTTGGGTTGCCTCCCAAGAAGCGCCTTATTTTACGTCATGGCTCGACGAGAGTCCTTACTTACTCCCCATTGGTTGGGTTGGCCTTACTGTTACAAGGTAACCCAGTAGTTTATTTGAGTGAATATGAGGCATCCATAATTCAGGAGTGTCCTGATCAGCTGGATCGATCTATGATGAGAGACAACAATTTGATTCAACACTTCAATATTCTCCTTCATCTCTTCCAACATTTGATCTTGTTCGGTGATTTTTTGGAGAATAATTTGGAGTGTGTCCTCGACACGGTTGTTCTCCCTGCATCTAGACTACTTTCTCTCGTTGGGAGGTATGTATCTCCCTTGACTCTTGCACTGGTTTTCCACCTTTGTTATTTTGGTGGCCAACTCGTGCAGCTGAGTTACCAGTGCGGGTAATGTGAAGTTCCTCTCGACTTCTTCCTTCATCTCCGTCGGGTTTCCACCATTCCCCTCAGCCATGCTCAGGAACCTACCTACACCAGCAAATTTAAATAAAAACAAAACTAAAAATAAGATTAGTAAACTACGATTTTTGAAAGCACAATTTGACTTAAACCAAAAACGTTCACGTAACACCACTCCTCGGCAACGACGCCATTTTGATGTTTGTGTAATCAATGAAACAACTTCTGATGCAAGTGTCTACGATCGTGCAATAGTATAATAATCCAACCAAGCGTTGAGGTCGAGTCCAAAGGGAGTGGGCGCAAAAATTAGTGGTTAAGCATAAATATGCTAAAGCTAATCGTAGCTAAAAATTTTAACGATTAAAAATATTGTAAGTTAAAGGGGAACACAAGAATGTCACTTAACAATGGGGGTTTTTATCACTAGTAAGTAACAACAATAAAATTAACAAAGATTTCTAAGTAATGAGAAGGGATTCTTGGGATGTGACTGGAATACAGGTTAATCTAAATTATTGGGTACATGCTTTTGATAGAAAATGTTTAGAGTAATAGTGACTAGGCTAAGATATACGTGGGAATAAATTCTATCGAGAGCAACTTACCCCGTTTCAAATGGGTTCCTCTCGGACGCCCACTTGCTGCTTGAAGACCAGCCTACGCCTTACCCCACTCACTCTCTCGAGCTGAGTGTTAGGATATGGGACTAAGGTTTACTCTGTCTAGCTGAACTTCATGTCAACCCAATCATTAGGCCATCAATCTAGTAGTCTTGGTTTCGCGACCTCTCTTTCGAGCAAGACGAAAACACATGGGTGGTTTTGTATTTGGAACTACAAAACCATTAAAATAAACCACAACCACTAGGTGAAATCACCATTAAAATACATCTAACCTATCAACAAGCAAGACCCAACAACAATCTTAACCCATATTCGCTAAATCACCCCAAGAATTGGGGTTTTTAGCCACACATCAAGAAATAGAAATTTATACCTTCAATGATGTTGAAATCAAATGGGTATGAAAATTTAAGTCTCAATTTAGGCAAAGAGTGAAGAATCCAAAAGACCCACTTCCAAATTGATAGATATGAACCCTCTTCTTCTTCGAGTTTTTAAAACCCTGTCCAAAACATGAAATAAAATATGAAAGCTAAAGTAAAAACTACAATAATGTTCAGACACTCCTCTCTCTATCTCTCTCAAAACTAGTAAAGAGTTTAGTATTTATAGACTTCAGGAAATAGTGCTGGCGGATCGCTCGGCAAGGTCAGTCGCGAACGCTGAATCACTCGGCGATTCACCCCTCTTCTAGTTCATCGCCGTGTATGCTTTGCCTTCACCATCTGTGCGTTCAGGATCATTGGGCGGTATACTTATGCTTCGCAAAACTGATAGGCGAAGCGCTGACTGCTCCTTTCATCACATTTTTTATCCTTCTCCTTCAGGGCTTCGCGTACTAGAACAAAGGGCGGAGTGCGTCCCTTCGGCGAATCGCCAAGCATGCTTGGCGATGCTTAGGCTCCAACTTCTTCATTCTTTTCAGCCTTTTGATTCCTTTTTGCACCTAAGTGTCCATGCTTCCACTAAAACTTCAAATACCTGAAACTTTAGTGTTTTCATTAGATATTTAGGCTAAACAGGCATTCGAGGACACAATTTCTATTAAAATATAGATCTAAATGAGCCCAATTTGTGGACTTATAAGCTATCATGATTGCTCACTAGTTGGGGACTAGTTCCTCTTGACTATTTACCTCCATTCACTTAAGGTACTTCTCTTCTTAATACAAGGCAAGACATCACACATGAATGAGCACAAGTCATCAATTCAAGGCTACTAAGGAATAGCATCCAACTAGGCTAGACCAAGCTAATAATCTAACCAACATGTCTACATTATGCTAAGTAAAACTACTATGAAGGGCATACTATCATGCAAGTCCAAGATATTTAAAGAAGGATACAAATGTCCTATCCTACCTACCATGCAATACATTCCATGATGCTATGCAAGCCATCCTTAGGAGAGTATGATCCTCAATCCTAAGCTACCATGCGTACTACTAACTCAAGCTACCCTTGAAAAACCTCTTACAATGCAAAGTCAAGCACACCAAGATGCTAATGTAAGCTATCCTTAGGAGAGTATGATTCTCAACCCCAAGCTACCATTAGGAGATTATATGTCCTCAATCCTAAAGCTACCATGAAATAGTCTTGGCCTTACCAAATCAAGTTACCATGTAATGCATTTTTACAATGCTAGTTCAAGCTATCCATAGGAGAGTATAAATCCTCAATCCTAAGCTACCATGAAATGGTCTTGTCTTACCAAGTCAAGCTACATATGAAGGGTCTTATATCACAATTTCAAGCTATTCTAATCTATCATGCTTTGATTCATTTTAGGTTATTAAGCCAACCTAGAATCATTATATGTGAGAGAACCTTTGATCTCCTAGCATATTCATGCCTAAGTGTCTGTAAAAGAGAACAATACACAACAAGATCACATCATATTGACTTTGTCCCCAAAGCCCTAACATTGATAACTAGAAGCCTTGTTCTCAAGCTTAACTTCATTCTATCATCATTCATGTCTAGATTACAAGACATTCAATCACATCCTTCATTACTAGGTGAGTTTACTCATAATTCAACATAAAGGTTCAATTTCATATTACAAGTCAAGACCCATCATACTCAATAAAGTCTAGTTCAATTCATGATTATATACCCCTAACTTTGAAAAATGACTACTCATGACATTGATTTAAGAAGATCACCTTTGAACCTTCAATTTCACCTCTAATGGCATAAACCCACAAATATCACATTCATCAAATTAGACTAGGGTTTAACATACAAATCACATGAATTCATCACAATATCACTAAACAAAGCTAAATTAAACATAATTAGGTAATATCCACAAGATTGTAATCATATCCAAACCCTACCCACAATGTAAGAAGAACCCTAGCTAGAATTGGGTTTTTGATTTCACAATTGGGGATTTCTAAAGGGCTCTATGGGTGGAAGAACCCATCGATGAATAAGATAAAAATACCTTTAACCAATGCCCTAACAAAATCTTTCAACAATGGAGTCCTTGTTCTTGACCTAAACTTCAAGCTCTTTCTTCTTATTGTTCAAGCCTTGGGTTTTCTAGAGAGAGAAATATTATTTGGAGGGGATAAAGTTGGGTTTTCTTTGGATTATAGGGAGAATGACTTAATTGAAGAAAACTTGGGTATAAAAAGCTTATATACTTGCTAGGAAGGGAATAAAATATTGTGGTCTCAACTTTGGAAAAGAACTAAAGACCCTTAAAGTTTCAATTTAAAACTTACTAACCTACACGACTTGGCTCGCCTAATGCACCCCTTGGCTCGCCAAGGGGACTAGGCAACACGCATAATGGACCCTTGGCTCGTCTAATTTTCCAGTATTCTCCCTAAAAGGGTAGCTCACTTAGGGGATGGAGGGGACCCTTGGGCGATGCGCCAGCAAAGTAGGCAAGCCTCGACCTATCTCGCCTAAAATTCTAGTAGCTAGGTCGTGGGGGGAGCCCACTAGGTGACCCCAAGGGGACATGGACGACTTGCCAAGTCCCTTGGGTGACAAGCTTCCCATTCACCAACAAGGTCCAAAGAACAACAAGTTCTCCTTCACTCTTCCTTAATAGCTTAGGCCCTTGCCCGCTTACTAGGCTTGAAAACCCCACATACTAAGACCTAGGTTAGTCTATAAGATTACGGGGTGTAAGACTTGCCTTGACCTTCAAACCCTAAACCCCTCATACTTTAGTACTGGAAGTCTTCTCTACAACTCTAACCTCATACCAAACTTTAGAACCCTAGCTTAAGGCCCTAGTTTAGTCTACTAGTTTTCGGGGTATTACAAAATGATTTGTAATATGAATGATGATCAAGATTTATATGGTTTAGATAAGTGTCTGTTATGAGCATGTTATGAAATTATGATTTAAAGGATATATTATTATAATTATGATGTTTGTGAATGATTTGGTATTACTAGATTTTTACCATTTCAAAAATTATGAATATGATGTAATTATACATGTTTTCTAGTGGGAGTTTACTTAGCATCGAGTGGACTTTAATATGAAGGCTTACCCGTTAGTATATGCAAGTTCTTAAGAATTAATCCCTTTGTCCCATAACTATGTGCCCCCATAGAACTTGTCTAAGATAGACTGTAACTAGTGGATACACGTAAGCTCGTGATTATGGTTGGCCAGTGGGACTCTCTTTTTAAGAGTAGGAGTAGTACACTAAACTCCATGTTACCATGTTATAGCTCACAATGTTTAAATCAGTTAAAGGAAACTTCTACAAAGATTTATGACTTTCACAAAATACTTATGATTTACTTATGATATGATTATGACTCTTTTTAGAATATATCATTGACCTTGTGCTATATTTTACGCACTCAACTTATCAAATTATGTCATGTTTTAATTGGTCATGAATCATTATGTTCTAAGATTTATTATGATCATATTCATGCATCTGTCCTCATACCCAATACATATCTAGTATTGACCGCATACTTCTTTTGTTCCTATATTGTTTTATAATATCGATTCTGACGCTCCTTGTCCAGCATGCCGTTAGTATATATTCTCTCAGCCGATATAGATTTTGGTGATCCTCATGGTTCAAGGACATTTCCCCACTTATGTTTTTAATTTAATTCAGACATTAATTTAGTTTATATAGTGTTCGTCATCTAGGGATTGTCCTAGCCACACTTATGTAATAGAGGCTTATGTCAGACATAGTTTGAGACTAATATTTAACTTTAATGATTCTTTTAGTTATTTTGTTTTCTTAGTATCATGTTATGCCATGTGGTTTTTTTAGAGTCTTTTGGGATTCTATTCACCATGTCACGTCTAGGGGGTAGTCTTGCATCGCAGTAGTTTCTTTCATCACTTTCTCCCATAAATTCAAAGTGTCAATTATATAGATATAATAAAGGTGGAAGAATTGAAGAAGACAAAAATATAACAACCAAGTACGAAGTTATATTTGAAAAATTAAAATTTACTCAGTATTTCATATCTCAAAGAATTTTCATCTTGTAATATGACAATTTACAAATTTCTCAAAAAAATATGAATATGCATGAAATTGTAAAGACTAAAAATAAATGAATTAGTTAAAATTCTTACAATTACAAATCCATAATGATTTGTTTTGGAAATGATGCATAATAACCTAATAGAGAAAGGAAGATGATAAACAATATGGATGAAAAAATGGAATATAAATAATATTGTTAGTGTAATGTCTTATTTGTTGTGTAATTTTGTTTATTTATGAAATGACCATTTTCCCTTCCCCTAAGCATTTTCATGCTTAGTTTGTGTTGTGGGAATGGATAGTGTGATTCTTGATGCGATCAGATGAGACTTTTTGAATTTTGAACCTTTCGAGTTGAATTATCGTGATATAGTTGACCTTGGTCAACATTTTGGGATCCAAAAATCGGATGGTGACAGTAAGTTCTATTGCATCTAAAATGTCAAGTTTGGTCTAGTAAGGTGGTTAGGTAGAGTTCCAAGGCCGTAGGTAAAGATTTGGGTGTTTGTTAGAGAAGTTAATGATTAGTCCTAAAAAGAGATCCAGGAGGGTAATTCCATCATTTAATTTGTTTTGGAAATCCGACGATTTCATTTAGTCTGAATGTCGATTTAGTGGAGTAGCGTGTCAAATTTATATTTATCGGACCCCGAATGATTTTTGAGTGTCCAGTTAGTTACTTGAATTTAGACCTTTTTCCTGTTTTCTACTATCTGGTGCAAAGGGACCCAATCCCAGGTCCCGTACCGCATTCACAAAGTTAGGCTGGCAGGCTCACCGCTTTAGGAGTTACATAGGAACATTCACGGGTGAACAGTGCTCCATGATTGTGATTCTTTTCCCACATTTGTGAGAAGTGAAAGTCTAGTGGGCCGTGTTTGCGTCATCCAACCCACCTTTGTAGACCCCTACTTTAAACATATGACATTTTATTCAAAAATTCTTACCATTTTTCACTCGATTGGAGCTTAGGAGAGGTGATCTTGGGAGCTTTTGTTGAGTAAACTCGTATGGGTAAGATTTCCCTTTCAATTCCTTTCATTTCCTTCGAATTTTATCTTCAAAAAACTCTTCTAAATTATGATTTCAATATGTGTTTTGGGTTTTTCTCCAATAGTTTGAAAATTAGTAGTTTCTTGATTTGCAACTTGTTTTTAATAGGTTTTTTAAACCATAATTTCTTCTTGACCTATAGAATGAGTTTTTCAAATAGATTTTACCCTTACAATTTCTAAAGAGGTTTTTGGACTATTTTATCCCTAGTTCCTAACCTTATTGATATGGGTATCATTGGACTTTTTGATGAATCATTTCCATTCTTGATAGTTAGGGATCGTTTCAGAGATTGATTGGTAGAAGAAAGGCTTTGGTAGAGTTAATCGGGGGAAATTTGGGCCTTCGAGGTAGGTTGGCTATCCCTCCTATAGATTGAGATGAGTAGTTAAACTTTCTTATAAATTCAGCTACGGAATGAGGTTGTAGCACGAAATTGAGAGTTTGGTAAGTTTAGACTTTGTTGGTTAGCCTATGTAAGGCTTAATTGTGATGTTGAGCATGTGTGGAGGTCTCATGTGATATCCGTAATTGTATTGAGAACTTTTAATATTTGAGAACTTCATGAGAAAAGGGTCATGTTGCATGTTTTAACATTTTGATTTGAAATTCCCGATCTATGGGCTTGAACTAGTTTGTAATCATCTTAAAAATGAAAGAATTGCTTTCTAAGTGGTAAAGGCTGATTTCAAATGAATTCTTTCACTGTTCCTTACATATGAAGGTGTGTTTCATGACTTATTGGACTTAGGAACATTGTACTATGTATATCCTTGTTAAATTGATTATGCCTTTATATTTTATGTGGTTTGATGCATTAATCCTCATTCATCCTACTATAAACACTAATCCTCATTCATTATACTACTGTTTATAGGAAAAGAGGAAACTAGAGAAATACTATTTTTGAGAAAGAGAATGACACACCTTACATTTATCCTAAAGTTGATAAGATATAGAGATTTTGAGATTGGTACATGGACTCCAAGTCCCCCATGGGTCCTTGTCCGGAAACTCAAGCTAGGCAAAGTGTATACGACATGTTGTGCAACAACCTTGATTCTGCCACATCATTTCATTGTATCGCATTGGCCATCTTTATATTGTTGTTTAAATTGTTTACATGTTGATATGACTATTATCTTTAGCCTTATATGTTTACTTTATTCACATTTTTATTATACAAAATTGGTGGTACAAATGATACTTTTCTGTATGTAGGTGGAAGCATTTCATAGTTTATTTCTTAAGTATAATTAGTTGCCTATACATAGTAAATATAACCTACTGAGTACATGCAGATTGTACTCACCCCTATTTCTATTAACTTCGTTATGCAGATCCTAACCAGGATGTTCCACGTGGTAGTTGATTGGATCTAGCTGATGATTCTCTTTTGAAGTTGTGGTGACATCCTACTTTCTGGATCGCTAATTGTCTCCATCTTGCATTTAAAGTCTTTAACTTTCTTTGAAAGACTTAAGTCGTACTGATGATTTTTTAATTGTATTAGATGCTCTTTACGCTTATGACACCAGGTTTTTGGTTCTTCTTTTATTTTACTTCTCTCTGGTTCTGGTCTGGCTTCTCTTTGGGAGTCTCATATGTGTAAATTAATTCGGCTTACACATCAATTTTGATTATTGAGGCGTGTACCAGCATGGCCTCTGCTCTGGGTCATGAAAAGTTGGTATCATAGCACTAGGTTCACAAGTTTCATAAGTTAAAGAGCATGGTGTAAAGTAGGGCCTTGCGAATCGATACATAGACATCCGTACTTATCTTTGAGAGGCTACAAGAAATCTAGTAGGATAAATATATTTCCTTTGATTACTTTCATGTAAGTTAATCATACCAAGTGTTGCATGCCTCTAGTTTATTCTTTCTTCACAGATGGCAAGGACTAGAGTGAGTATCTTTGAGGACAGGGTAGTATCTTCTACCCCTGCCCTACTCCATGGGAGAGGTAGGGGACGTAGTTGAGTTGGGGGTCATGGTTGAGTTATAGGGGAAGCACATACTTGAGGACAAGTTAGAGAGGCATCGCCTGAGCTTATATATAAGCATGATGATGTTATTGAGTAGCAGACTCAGGAGAGGGGACAAACCAAACCTTGATTAGTTCCAAACAACACTCTGATGCTTTAAGAGTTGATCATTAGATTAGTGGCTAGATAGGATAGCTCCTCAACTCTTGGTGTTATTCCTAGTACTTCAGGTTCTACTACTATATTTGGTGCTACACTACCAGTTCAGGGGCTTGGTGTGGGATTTCAGACTATTATTTCTTCTTTAGTGCATTCTATGGCACCTTTAAGATTTGCATCTCGACCTGTTTCTGCTAGTACGACCATGTTGGTTGCCGAAAAGAAGAGATTTGATGGATTTTTCAGATTGCCACCTTCCATGTTTGACGATACGACTGGACGAAATGTTTATGACTTCTTGACTAAGTTCCAAGACAAGTTCTTCAACTTAGGTATCTTAGAGGTGCATGTAGTGTCTTACACTTTATATCAATTTTTTGTAGCGGCCAAGCAGAGGTGGAGATCTATTCTTGCTTGTTGGCCTAGTGTTTTTCCTATAATGGGCAAGGGGTAGTTTACTGAGGTGTTCCTTGAGAAGTTTGTGCCATATAAACTTTAAGATTAGTGCAGGGATGAGTTCAATGGATTAGAGATGGGCTTCTCATAAACTTTTGAGTACGAGGCCTGTGTTTATGAGTTGTCCTATTATGCCATGTTGAGTATCCCTATAGAGTTTGAGTGAATCTGTAAATTGGTAATGGGGTTTTTCGTATATCTTAAGGAGGCCACAACCTCTCTTTTGCTATCAGGTGGTACGTTCATAAGTATTATTGATCATGCCAAAATGATTCAGAGTATTCAACATGCTAGAAATGGTAGTGGAACCTAGAGGTTTGATCACCTGGGCCAATTCAGCGGTCATTCATCCAGACATAGAGATTATTTGGGCCATGGCACACAGGGTTATCAAGGTAGATCACTATAAGCTAGGATTCAGAGTACATATGGTGTTGGTGGACCCAGGTCTAGTCAGACTGGTTAGGGTATGCATAGTGGATCTTTAGGCCATGGAGGGCATACCGATTCTTCTGGTAACTCTCAGCGAGGTTAAGGTCCTCGTGGTTTTTTATTTGTGAGGATTTTGGGAACAAGGCAAGGTATTTCCCTAGGCATACTCATTCCACTATCTGGTCAAGATTGCAAGCTTCTCATTCTACACTAGATCCACTAGTGGTGACTTCAGACTATGCTATGATATAACGGGAAGGTCCAAGGCAGAGTCCTCATATGCAGTGATCATGGTTATTGTCCCAGTTTGCCATCACTATGGTAGAATATTATTTGATCCTGACTATATCTACTCTTATGTGTCTACATATTTTTTTGTGTGTATTAATCATGTGTCTGAGTCCCATGTCGTACCTAATAGTGTATCTACCTTGGTAGACGATTCTTTAGTGGTGGATCGAGTGTACTAGGGGTTTGTAGTTACATTTTCTGATAGTAAGACTCTGGTAGACATGATTTAACATGATATGCTTGATTTGGATGTGATATTGGGTATCTCCCTATCATGCAATCATTGATTGTTTTGGTAAGACTGTGACCTTATTGCACCCAAGCTTACCTTGGTTTGTGTGCAAGGGTACTCCGAGGTTTTATCTGAAGGGAGTAATGTCTTTATCAGTGCTGATCGTTTGTTGAAGAAGGGGTGTTTAACAATTTTTACACTATTCATGATCATACAAAGATCAGTCTCCTTTGAGACCATGATAGTGATAAGAGAGTTCAAGAATGTGTTTCTTACCAACTTACCAGGTGTTCCTCCGGACTATGACATTGATTTTGTGATTTACTTAGAGCCAGGCACTAAGCCCATTTCCGTCTATCTTTACCTGATGGCTCCAACATAGTTGAAGGAAATAAAAGCACAATTGGAGGACTTGTTGTAAAAAAAGGTTTATTCGGCATAGTGTTTCACCAAAGGGCGCACCACATTAATTTTTAAAGAACAAATATGGTAATATGAGGTTGTGTATCGACTATCGACAGCTTAATAAGTATCCTCTTCCTAGATTCGCCAATTGTTTGAATTTTTAGCAAGTGAAGTTTGACCATCAAAGATTGTCAAGACCCAAAGTATACTTTAGATTTGACTTGGTGTATAAGAGACCGAGAGACCCTACACAAGTCATTTAACATGCATACAACACAATATGTTAGAAAATACAAGAATTTAAGCTGAAAGTCTCACGTCGTACAAGAGTTTGACATAAAAACTGAAGTCTAATCATAAGTCTTGACAAGCCAATCTAATACATAAAAAGAGTGGTTGGGACATAACTAATACACCATGTACAACGTCTAAAACTAAAGACATAATAAAGCATAGTAATGTAACCATGGTCCTCTGAACATGAGGACTTACCAAGTTTTCAAATGATCAAGCAATCACCTAGCCACGAGCGTGAGGAGAAGGAGAATCGAATCCTACATTATTAAACAATGTATGGGAAAGAATGCATTAGTACATGGAATGCACGAAGTATGAGGGAAATTCATAAAACATAAATGTGATAATGTGAGGACATTTAAACAAAATATGCATGAACAAGCTAAAACCATAGCGAAGCCTTTAAAGAAGAATCATAAATCATGAACATGGTCAATGCAAACCAAAAATAATATTGAAAACTTCCATAAAAACCATTGAAGGTACCTTAGTTCATTTTGTGGGATATTTATCTTTAACCGACACTAAGACCATGTGAGCTATAACATGGAATCTAATGTAATCCTTACATAAAAAATGGGATTGTACTTCCAAAGGTGGTCTCTATAAGTTTCATTCATATTCTATTTGTGGATGCAATAGATAGGTCATTAAAGACACTCCTACAAGAGCTCGCAGTTACGGACAATGGGATTTCTCCTAGACACCTAGTCTCTACTAACGGGAGAGTCTCCATCTCAATATCCTCTCGATGTAATGTAAAATCTCAACGAAATTAGTCATGAACATATTCTATTACCGTACTTGGAAAGGTATAATGAAACTACCAATTCAATCAAAAAGTTATTACAGAGTAGCTCATTTAAATCATGATTCGTAAATAAGTGAGAAAACCTTTCAGAACCATGATTTCATAATAAGTGAAAAACCTTTCACTATTCACTGATACTAAACTCAAACACATCCTTAGTTCATAAAACATCATTTTTATAGGATATGCATAACCTTCATAAAACATATTCATAAGTTCATAGGCATTATTCATAAACTCATAGTCAAAATCATGAATATTCCATGGGTCCCTATAAAATCAATTGGAAAAATATAAAATTGAATCAAATCATGCATAATAAGATTAGAATCAAACAATTGAATAATCAACAAATAGAACCCATGGTGATTTGCATGAAACCCTAGATAATTGGGTGAAATTGACTTTTGGATATTATGATTTCATAGAGCCCAGTGGATGAATGGAATCCATTGGTGAATTCCCACATACCTTTTAAATCAAAGCCTATCAAATCAATAGAAAAGAGGAGACTTTAAGCTTGGAACACTATCTTTCTTCCTTGAGCTTGAGACAATTTGGAGAGGATGAATTTGGAAGGGAATTAAGGTCTTGAGAGAATGAGATTGTTAGGTTAATTTTAGGAATTGAGAGGTAGTTATAGGTCTTATAAATAGGGAGAAAATGAAATTGTGTAGATATTAAATACATAGGAAAACGACTAAAATACCCTTAAGAAATAATTGTAATAGGATTCTATGGTTTGGACCTACGTTCCTTAGAACTTCCTATGGTCCGTACTAGTCAACCTTAGAACCACTTACTAGGGTGTAACATTTGGTCAACTTCAATGAGACCTTCCCACATCCCGTCAACCTTTCTACAGCTCGTAGAGACAACTCGTAGAACCCCAGTTCAAGCCCAAAAGGTCACTACTATGGAACCCATCTATGACTTGTAGTCCAAACGATGACCAGTACTTTTCACTTGTAGGTACATTTACTAGTACTTGAAAATTCCAAAACCTAACCATGGTCATACGACTTCCTTTCTATAGCTGAGAAGAATTCCTATGGTCTGTATATAAGATGCGTAGTTCCTGCACTGGTGCAAAAATTTGAACTTTCCCTTTCAATTTTGACCCTCCCATTCCTGATATGTTACAATATCCCCCTTGGGAACATTTTTCCTCGAATGTGACTAAAGCCAGCATGAATAATAGGAGAGAGACTAACAACACAATATGAATGCAAATCTCAAAATAATGCACATAAACAAGGAGAAATCACGCCAAGAGAAATCATAACATAAAAATCAAGTTTTTTTTGTGAACATGCATTCATATGGAAACATGAAAATGACTAAAATGCATGAATCCGAAGGAGTTAACCATGATGATTTAATACCTGAAGCTAGAATTTGAGTTGAGGGATAGAGATGAGGATACCGGAACATCGTATCGGCTTTGGCCTCCTAAGTAGCACCCCAACTAATTGATTACACCAAATGGCCTTCATGGATGCTACTTCTTTCTTTCTCAAATTCCGAACTTGTCGGTCTAGAATCTCATTTTGAATCTCTGCATAGGAATGACATTCTTTAACTCCCAAAGTTTCCAATGGCACTATAGGCTTCGGATCTCCCACATACTTTTTCAACAAGCAGACATGGAATACCGCATGTACCAACCCTAAATAATTAGGTAACTCCAACTCATAGGCAACTTAGCCAATACGACTCAAATTATGATATGGGCCCACATATCGGGTACTAAGCTTCCCTTTCTTTCCAAATCTCATCACACTCTTAATGGGTGAAATTTTTAAGCAAACTCAATTATCAAAATTAAATTCAATCTCTTCATCTAACATCGACATAAGATTTTGTCGACTTTGAGCCGTTTTCAACCTGTATTTGATAAGTCAAACCTTCTCCATAGCCTCATGCACCAACTTGAGCCCTATTAAGGCGACTTCACCAACTTAAAACCAACCTATTAGAGACCTATACCTCCTACCATAAAGAGCGTCAAATGGAGCCATTTAGATACTCTAGTGATAACTATTATTATAAGCAAATTCAATCAAAGGCAAATGATCGTCCTTATTACCTTTGAAATAAATCAGACAAGCTCTCAACATATCTTCCAATGTATGAATAGTACGATTGGCTTATCCATCGGTCTGAGGAAGAAAAGTCATACTAAGATTCACTTGAGTAAAACACCTTTCTAAATGGACCTTCAAAATTGAAATGTAAACTGAGTACCACGATAAGAGATAATGCATAATGGCACTCCCTGTAGCCTCACCATTTCTAGAATATAAAGCTTGGCATACTCTTTTGCTAAGAATGAAGTCTTTACGGGAAAAAAGTGAGTTGATTTCGTCATTCAGTCCACAATAACCCAAATCATATTTAATTAATAACGACAACAAGGTATACTCGTAATGAACTCCATATTAAAATCTTCGCACTTCCATATAGAAATACAAATATTTTAAGCCAAATCATTGGCTATTTGATGCTCAACTTTAACGTGTTGACAATTTGGACACTTTGCCACAAATTCTTCAATGTCGTTCTTTATCCCATTCAACCAATAGACTTCCCAAAAATCACGGTCCATCTTAGTGGCTCTCGGTTCAATAGCGTATCGAGAACTATGTTCTTTTGTCAAAATCTTCTTCCTCTACTCATTAACATTTCCAACACATAATCGACCTTGATATCGATGGACTCCATCTCCCCCTTTCGAGAAAAACTCAATGGACTTTTCAGAAATTGACTTCTTCAAATTCACTAATATAGGATCAAGAATATACTTCATCTTCACATCTGATATAAGAGACGATTCGGAAGCGTTCTGAACAACCACCCCACCTTCGTTCGATACAACTAAGTGAACACCCAATTGGGCCAACCTATGAACATCTCGAACTAACTCCTTCATACCATCCTCAACATAAGAAACATTTCCCATTGATAGTAGAATAAGAGCAAATGTCAGCATGTTCGCTTTACCTAGATGATAGAGGACACTTGTTTCATGATCTTTTAAATCCTTTTGGGTGAACACATACTTTAAGCTATTATGGTCTGTAAACACATCTACATGAACACCATATAGGTAATGCCTCTAAATTTTAAAGCGAATACTACCGCCACTAACTCTAAATCATGATTCGAATAATTCTTTTCATGCACCTTCAATTACCATAAAACATAAGCAATGGCTTTACCGTGTTGCATCAAAACGCAACCAAGATTAATCCGTGAAGTATCAAAATAAACCACAAAACTATTTTATCCTTCTGGTGAAGTCAATATTAGGTTTGAAGTGTTTCTATCCTGTAACTCTTAGAAACTCTTCTCCCAAGCTTTCGACCATAGAAATTTCACCTTCTTTTGAAACATCATCAAAGCAAAATAAGTAGATAAACATCCCTCCCAAACCACCTAGAGTAATCACCCAAACCCATGAAACTACATTTATCTAAAGGGGATAAAGGTATAGGCGAATTCTTAACTACATAGGTCTTCGTAGGATCAGCTTGAATACCTTCACCAAACACAATATGTCCAAAAAATGAAACAGACCTCAACCAAAACTCATATTTGTTGAATTAGCATATAATTTACGATCCTTTAGAATTAGAAACATAGTCCGTTAATGCTCAATATGCTCATCCTAATTCTATTAGTAAATCAAAATATCATCGAAAAACACAATCACGAACATGTAAAGATATTGCGTAATAACCTATTAATAAAATTCATGAATGTTACAGGGGCATTAGTTAGACCAAAAGACATTACTAAAAACATGAAATGATCATAGCAAATTCGAAAAGCCATCTTTGGAATGTCACTCTCCTTCACCCTCAATTTGTGATAACCAGACTGAAGGTCAATCTTAGAGAAGTAGCTCGCTCCTTAGAGTTGATAAAACAAATTATCTATCCTTGGAATAGGATACGTCTTATTTATGATAACCTTATTAAATTGTCGATTGTCAATGCACATTCGAAGGAAACCATCTTTCTTTGAACAAACAATACCAGAGCACCCCATGGAGAGATATACGGTCTAATGAAACCCTTATCTAACAAATCCTTCAATTATTCCTTTAAATCAATCTATTCCTCCATAGACATATGGTAGGGAGGAATAGTGATAGGTTGCTAATCTGAGAGAAGGTCAATATCAAAGTCTATTTCCCTTTTGTGAGGAATACTAGGAGATTATCAAGGAACACCTTCGAAAACTCATTTACAATTGGGAATGACTCAAGAGTAGGGGTTTCAGAATCCATATGTCTAACCCTAATAGGATGATAAAGGCAACCCTTAGAAATCATTTTCCTTGCGTATACGCAAGATATGAACTGACTTTTAAGAGCATAATTTCCCTCTTTGCAAGACATGATAGGTTCGTTCAGAACCTTGAATTCGATCAATCAGGTCCTATAATCTATGGAAGAAAAACAAGAATGAAGCCCAGCCATCCCAAGAATAACATAAAAATCTAACATATCAAGCTCTACAAGATCAACATGAGTGACTCTAGGTGAAACATAAACAATGAAATTTCTATAAACACTTTTAGCAATGATAGAATCACCAATAGGAGTAGAGACATGATAGGGATTAGGAATGATTTCAAGACCAACATCAAACCTCATGGCCACATAAGGAGTGAAAATAACAAGTAGAACCAGAATCAAGAACAACATACATATCAAAATAAAATACCTTCAACATATCGGTCACAACATCTGGAGAACCCTCATGATCCTGTTGAGTGTGAAGTAAATAGAACCTACTTGGGCGAGGAGCACTTAAACCAGAACAACTAAGCTAAGTTTGCTTACCATTGTTTCCCTTAGAAGCAAGCAATGGGAAATCTCTCATCTTGTGACATCTCTTCCCACAACCAAAGCAACCATATGTACCAACTAAGCATTTTTTCGAGCGAATTTTACATCACATTTGGCAAGCAAGAATAGAAGATCAATTTTGACCACTTCCTTGAAGCTTAGTGATAGCATTCAAATTTCCTCTTTATAACCAATTAAAAGGGACCATGGTCGTAGTAATTAAAAACCCAACGAAGTGTGGCAGTCGAATCCCATAGAGAATGGTATATCGTGAAGAATTCCTATCAAGAAATTTGGATTTTAAGATTGATCATTTGCATTAGTAAGAATAAGTGGGTGGATAATTCCATAAGTTTAATATAAAGATTTGGTTATCAATTATCCCAATTAGACTAAAATGTCAA
Organism: Solanum sparsipilum; assembly: GCA_029582215.1. NCBI lineage: Eukaryota > Viridiplantae > Streptophyta > Magnoliopsida > Solanales > Solanaceae > Solanum > Solanum sparsipilum. The sequence continues at coordinate 30,837 of JAKRZT010005264.1, read as the reverse complement.
ATATTTCAAGAGTTAACAAGCAATCTAGGGGTGCGCAAATCGGAAATTAATGCCACATAGGGGTAACTATGCAGCTCTATAGTGATGAACATTCATGAATAGGCTAAGTAATCTTCATTGACGCTAATCATCATTTGATCTCAAAACATCTATATAAATAATCTCTTTTCGGTCTCATCTAAATCTCAACCTAAACAACACAATACATTACTCTATTTTCTCTTTGAAGAACAGGGAAGATGGATCAAACCGATAACCTTTATTTTGAAGTAAATTATAGACATCAAACCTAAATTGCTAGTAGCTGACTAATTACCCACTCCAATTAGTCTTTTTTGAGCACTAACTGGATATCAGAAGTAGGTATTAAGTTTGCAACCTTAACCCATAAATTAACCTCCTTCTAATTAGACCAATTTCATGTATGAACAAAATCAAAACTGAGCATATCACAATACCCGCTACATTAATTCAACACTCAACCCCATAATTGCACCCCTAGATCTTAGGGTTTTAGCCACCCATCACAAATAGTAAAGACAATATACCTTCAAATTTGTAAATGAAATTCAATAGTTATAAGTAAACTCAATTTGGATTCAACTTCAATTTCTCAATTTCAAGCACAATATTGTAAAATCCCAAAAGCTAGAAAAGTGTTCTTAAAAAGTAAAGTGTTTTCTCTCTTAACTCTTAACACACTGTGATATTCTCTATTTTATGTCATTTGATATATAATTTCTCTCTCCTTTGGGCTATTTATAATTTCTCAAAATTCCAATAAACGACTCAATCGACAATATTAATCGTGCTCACCGTACTCATTCGGTGGATCGCCTCTTGCTCCTGAGCTTGCCTTTGATGTTCTAGGATTCAGGTGTTTTGAACCTCAATTGGTGAACTCAATTGAGTCATCCTTTTATGTTCGATGAACCACCGACTACCACCTTAGGTCACCTTTTGAGCATTCAATCTTGTCTTTTGACATTATCATTTTGGGTGATGTTCATCAAGGCCGCTGATGCATATCGTGACCAAAGACACTACTTCCGATTCAAGTGTCTACGATCATCCATAATATAGTAACCCAACCGAGAGTTGGGATCGTCCCAAGGGAGTGGCTTTGAGAATTTATCGAAAAATAAAATTTTGTTCTAACTAGTCGTAGCTAAAGATATTAACGATTAAAAACATTGTAAATTAAAGAGGGACACAAAAGTGTCAAATATCAATTTTGGGTTTTTGTCACAAGTAGGATAAAATTAGAGAAATCAACAAGAAAATCTAACAATGAGAGGGGGATTCTTGGGATGTGACCGAAATACGGGTTAATCTAAATTATTGGGTACATGCTTTCGATAGAGAATTTATAGAGTAATAGTGACTAAGCTAAGCTATACGTGGGAATAAATTCTCTCTCAAGCAACTTACCCCGTTTCAAATGGGTTCCTCTCTGACACCCACTTGCCGCCTGAAGACCAGCCTACGCCTTAGGCCACTTACTCTCTCAAGCTGAGTGTTAGGATATGAGACTAGGGCTAACCCTCTCGGGCTGAACCTCATGTCGACCCACTCATTAGGCCATCAGTCTAGCAGTCTTGGTTTCATGACCTCTCTCTCGACCAAGCCAAAAACACATGGGTGGACTTGTATTTGCAACTACAAACCCATTAAATTCAACCACAACTACTAGTTGAAATCACCATTAAACTACATTTAATATATCAACAAGCAAGACCCAACAACAATATTAACCCATATTCGCTAAGTCACACCCCAAGAATGGGGGTTTTTAGCCACACATCAAGAGATAGAAATTTATACCTAAATGAGCTTGCATTCAAATAGGTATGAATATTTAAGTCTTGTTACATGCCAAGAATGAAGAAATCAAGAGACCCAAGTCCAAATCCTTGGAGATGAAACCCTTTTCTTCTTCAAGTTTTCAAAACCCTCTCAAACTCAAAGCAAAAATAAAAAGTACTATTTTATATGAAAATTATAATAATTGTTTTTCACACTAAAAATCCGATACTTAAAATATATAACTCTCAACGAGTATTTATAGTTTTAAAAAATTTGTGCTGCAGTGGATCATTCAGCGACATTAGTCAGAATCACTGATCAACTCGACGATTCACCCTTTTGGTGTAGTTCATCACCGTTTTTCACCATCCTTTGGCATCGTCGTGCTCTGGATCATTGGGCGACATAGTACTGCTTCACAGAACTTTATTGGCGATGCGCCGACTGCTCCTTTTTCCCGCCCACTTAATCCTTTCCTTCAGGGCTCAGCACACTCGAACAAAAGGTGAAGTGAGACCCTTTGGCGACTCGCCAAGTGGACTCGGCGATCCTCAGGCCTTCATTTATTCGTTCTTTTCAGCCTTTTCTTTCCTTTTTGCGATGTAGTGTCCATGCTTTCCTAAAAACTTCACATACCTGAAACTTAAGGGTTTTCATCAGATATTGAGATAAAATAAGCATTTGAGGATACAATTTCTATTAAAATATAGCGCTAAATGAGTCCAATTTGTGGACTCATCAACCGCATTTCTCATTCAGTGCATCGCCTTCTCCACTGGAGTCCGCCAACCTGATTTAATAGACACAAGTGTTATGCACTACAATTTTAGGCGAGGTTGTGCTTAATTTGCGATCTGCCTTTCTTGATAGGCAATCAAAAATGTATAGTTTTCTCTTCATTTTCCATATTTGGTCATTCTTTAAAAGATCAATCTTCACCTTGTCAAATTTCCTTCATAGTTGCCAATCATCAATATTCTATAGAAATATGAAAGATATTAGGCATTGAGAAAACTAATTATTGAGCTAAATGGACCTTAAACGAGTGCAAATCTACCACTCATCAGCACCCCAACTTAAATTTTTGTTTGACCACAAGTAAATCAAGAACACAAAAAGCCCAACAATGGTGTCTACAACACTACTGTCAATAACATGATACCCTAAATCATTTTCATAAAAGCTTCAAGTGATGGCTATCTAGTCTTACAACAAGCTCAAGCTCACTTTAGTTTCATCTTTAATGCACTAACATGTTTCAGTAAATGCATTCAAGTGCCCTCACATCAAGAATGATTTCATGCTCTCACAAAGTAATTCAGCAATTGTGTAAGGAATCCATGCAACTGTTACTCTCTCAAAAGAAAAATACATGCATGATTTGTCCCATAGGTTTGCCCATATTTTCCAATTATAACATAACCTAGTTCATGCAAGATCTCAAGGGTCATTAAGCTTGTAATGGTGATGGTGTAAAGGTATGATAATTTGGGATTGGTAACTTTACCTCTTCAAAACATTGTTGCAAGCATCATTACCTCTTACCAAGTTCTTTTCCTTCTTTTTCAATTGGGAACTCAACATTTGACTCGTCACTCAATTTTTTTGGAATCTCATTTATTTAATTCACTTCTCTTTTTTAACTTTCATTTTGCAAAAGCATCTCCATCATAATATTTTTTTAAATTCTATTTATAAGGAGGGGTTCCTTCTTTTGTAACAACTTGCAAAGTTTAGTCTCATTTCATCTTTCTTTGTCCTTCACTTGTCTTTCATTCTTCATTCCTTTCTACACCCCCAATATTGGATTTTGGCCTAAGTTGGCTTTCCAAACATAAGAATAATTAGTAAAGGATTTTTGGTGAGAAGGTAGAGACAATTTGGTCAAGAGGCTTTCTTTTGATTTTTTTTTTTTTGCCAACAAATAGGTTAGGCTCAAATGGTGCCAAAATGGATGCACACCCTCACAAGGTAAACACAAAGGATTGTGGACAATTTGGTTCCCTCTTCGAATTGTCTCCCAAGATCATTCCTCACATTCGCCAAGATTCAATCATTTGGACTAACAAGGAAAATTCTAGGACTCCACATACATCCTTTCAAGTAAGATCCCACTAGACATGTCACTTTGAAATGCACTAATTTATCATATCTCGAAAAGATCAAAAGTGTATGTGTGATGTACATTGAAAGGCTCACATAATAATGTAGCTAGTGAACAAGAGATTCAAAGATATCTCTCAAAAGTACAACAACATCGATTTCATTCTCGCAACGCCAACACTATACAACATGCTCATCATGAGTACTATTCAAGACATCGATATTGAACACAATTGATCCTCAAATAGTTATCAATGAAAACTCCAATCATTTCATGATTTAAACTCATGGGGGTTACAAAATAAAGAAAAAATAAAATATAAAAAATAGACACACATTAACCAAAAGAGCACTATAATATAAACAAAAGTAAAGTACTATAATTATTCAAAACTCAAAATAACAAAATACAATAAAAAATGGGAATATTTGCTCAAAGGACCTCAACCCACAAAATATATAAAGAAGTGTCCTCAATGCAATGTAAACAAAAGAATGGGAGGTTAAGATACATGATTAGTGGCAACATCAGGGAAGGCTCAACTGGGGCATATATGCCTATCTCAGTAGTCGAAGGGACGGGAGGGTTTGCAGTGACTCCATCAGTGCTAACCGCTGAAGTATGTTGAAGGGATCGCTCTAGGTTCGCTTGAAGAATGACGTCCTCGGTCTCCTACATCTCATTCAAAGTCTAAAACATTATGCTCCTCGCAAATCAACTCCTCCTTGTCTATCTCCTTAGCCAACTCATTATCAGCCCTCTCACTATCAACATCCACAACGTCAACACTTGCAGCAATCTCAAGCTGCTCACTAGGAAGAGTCTCAGTACTAGGCATCTCAGGCATGGATGCAAGTGCATCTAGTAGGGGAACATCTCCCAAAAGCATGGATATGTATGTAGACTACATTTGAACCACCTCCGCTTGCAAGGTAACAAGCTTGTCCTTCATAGTGTCTAGTGAACCAGAGCTACCCTGGCCCTTCTCTAGGGCCTCTAATCTTGTTGTCAGGTCATCCAACCTCACACTATGACTCTCAACCAATACCTCACACTTGACCACTCTTTCTATCAAAGGGGAAAAATCCTTCTGAATAGCCCGGTCAATGTTCTTGGGCATGTCCTTCTCAACCCAAGCGGCTCTAACATCTATTAACTGGGAAAGGCTTCCCATCTAGTAAATCATCCCTTGGTTCAAGAGGGATGGACGATAGGAGAAGGGAAAGGTCTCAAAGCATTAGCAGGTATAGAAGCAATAGAGGAAGGTACATCATAAGGTGTAGAAATACATGTCTCCTCCATAGAAGGAGCATGTGTGCTAGCCTCAGTTTCTAGTGTGGTTGGATCAACCATGGGAGTCGAGTCTAGTAGTGGTGGCTTCCTCTAAGCCATATCATCTCATAAGTAGGGAGCCCAATCCTCTGAATATCATTGGAAGAGGTTGGTGTAATCGTCATATTTGTCTTCCCCTCAGAGGGAACTCCCGCTCTCTCAGATAATTGCGTAATAAGCACTAGGAAAGGGAGAAATGTCTTCTTTTGTCTGGACCATCGCAACATCTCTTCAATAATTATGGCACGTACATTGATTTTTTTTCCTACTCAATAATTGTTCCACTAGCACTACCTTTGGATGATAGAGTATTGATTCATTTTGGGATGGTATGATATTGTTGCTAATGAACCGAACCAATACTGTGCCACAATGTTCAGGTCCTTCCTTTCTATATTTACCCCTTCAGCCATCCAAAAGAGAGAAGACTTATTAGATATTAGTGGGGCTAACCAACCCTTTAATGCATCACAATTTTTGTGCATCTGGATCTTGTATTCATTGGCATGATTAGATGGGGTGCATAGTATTGTTTTAATTTCATTTCTGTGACATAGAACCATGTTACCCCTCACTTCAAATTCATCTAAAATCATTTGAACAATGTCCTTCCTCTTCTTTGGCAACGCCTTAGCATGGTGTCATAGAATTCTTGGACCCACTTGGGAACATAAGGTCTTTTTGGTTTAGTGAATTACTCCCACTTGTGAAATTTTATCGTTGCCCTAATGGTTGGGTAGTCACTCATGACTCCATCAATTGAGAGTCGTCGTTCCTCCAAGAAAGTATGTTCTCCTTCCGCCTTGAGCCTATTAAATCCCTTGGAGATATTATCGAGAGAACACATAAAGCTGGATTAGGATCTTCTGGAGGCGATGCTAACTTGGAGATAACGTTCGCCTACTTTTTTGCAATATTCTTCCCCACTTTTTTACCCCCACTAGCAGGGGTTCAGAGGATTTTTTTTGTTGGGCACAAGGGATCTCTAAAGTCTCATTAATGGATATAACCTTTTGTTTCTTTGGAGAAAGAGGAGAAGACTCTTTGTCAATCTCAGTGTCAAATGAAATTACTTTCTTACCCTTTGTTCCTAACATGACTTGTAAAGCACACATTAAAACATAGGAGTTATGAAGGTTAGTTGAAATAAAATGCACATTGAACATAACATCAAAAACATTCCTCAGGCTCCCCTAATAGAAAGACGGATCACCAAATAGGATTGGTCAGCTCTGGTGAGCTCGTCGAATTAGATATTAGCAATTATCTTTGGATTTAGGCACAAAAAGTGGAGTCAATGTAAATTCAATGATTCATCAAGTCGATCTTTGTAGGCTAAGCTAAGTCCGCCGAAAATCATAATGCAAATTGAAAAGAAATTGCAACAAAGGTGATATCCTTTCCCACTCAATGATTCGCCAAATGGGTTTGGCTGACTAAGACAAGACCACCAAATGGAAAAGTATCCAAGGGCATATATACACTAAAAAGGGGAACTGGGGCTTACTCGGTGATTCACTTAACCTCCTTTGCTAGCTAAGACAAGCCCGCCCGAACATGAAGTGTTCAGACCAGTGTTTAATTTTCATCGCTAAGCAAACATATACAACAAACACGAGTTTGACTCATCATTACAATCCACGGATATATTTATCTACCTATTGGTACTTAGACTTCCCCCAGATGTTTCTAAGTATTGCACTAATTGACGATTTTCCCTTAAGAAAATAGTTCCCCTGTCTATCATTGGGTAAAATCATGCAATTGGGTCAACACTGGGCTTGTTATATTTCACCCACATCAAATTGGACTCAGATCTAGTATATTTATCACCCTAATTAAAAATTTCAACAAACACAAACAAGATTGCATTTTATAGGCAAACAAATTAGACTATCTCATGGGTAAAGTTTAAATCGAACAATACAATGCTACCCAACAAAATTTATCACACAATAACACTTAATTGTTTCAAACCCACACTCAATATTCAAATTAAATCTTAAAAATCTCAACAAAATTAAAAACCAACCTTAATAGGAGAACCAATAAATAAAATAAAAGAAATGGGGTTGGGTTGACAGGAAATCCTACCAAACACACTCCTCAAACTTTGAAAACACATACCAAAGGCTCACAAACACTTAAAATAAGCAATGTAAGAGAAAGGAGTGAAAAATACTTTATGAGAGCAAAGAATTTGATTTTTGAATTTGAAAAGACCCTAGGTTCTTTTAAACCAAGCTTGTTCGGCGGTCACAACTAACGTCACCGAACATGTTTGGAAAATCGCCAATTGGAACTTAAGATCGCCAAACATGTCTGAACAAACACCAAACCTGAATGATGATTCAGCGGACTCGTAAGAGTCCACATAGAGCACTTCGGCAGATTGCCTTTTGGAGTTACGATCGCCAATTTTAACAATACACTTTTCCACCTGTTAAAGCTTAAAAGGCGGACAAGAATGAGTGTGCACAATTCCTTCGGTGTATCACTGTTTGGCTTTTGGCATCAGAGATGCTTCCTTTTCCAACCTTTTAACATCTTCTTAACCTGCACTTATGTAACACCCTGTATCTGAATAAGGGTAATGAACCGAAAATTCAGAACCTACAGATGCCATCCATGAGGACCACTGACGGTCTGTAGGTTGACCCACGGACCGTAGGTGTAGTCCGTGGTTGGAGCCCCCAAAATAGGACTTTCTGACCATGAGCTACAGTCCACCAAGACGAGCCGTGGGCTAGACTATGGTCCGTCGACTAAGGTCTTTGGATGGGTGCCTCAGGAACCGTCCAAGCATGGACCATGGTTGGACCGATCGACTATAGGTGGAACTTAATAGAAAATGAGCTTTAGTGACAATTAATTAGCTATTGCCACTAAATATGTCTTTTTAGCGGCAATTAACACTATTTGTATATGTCCCTAAAGGCATTAGCGACATTGGATCTAATGGCACTTAACTAATGTCGGTAAAGACTTTAGCTCTCTTTATTAATGTGCCTATTTATTACCGCTAAAAGTTGTGTTTTTTGTAGTGTGGGTCTATGGCCCATGGTCCTGTAGCCATAGGTCAGGGCCAAAATTTGTGACCACCAACTACGGTTCTCCAGGATAGAACATAGGTCATCCATGGTCCATCGACTGGGTCCGTCGGTTGGTAGGTTGGTGACAGCTGATAATTAACTCAGGGGTAGTTGGGTCTTTTCCTAATTAATAAGTTCCTATACTATGTCATTTTGCCTACATTTTGAATCCCTATATAAGTCTATTTACCCTAAATTCACCCCCATTTAAATTCATTCTACCTAAATCTTAAAAGAAAACCAACTCCTCTCAAATATTCTCTCTCCGAAACTTGAAGAAGAAGAAGAAGAAGATTTCACCTAGGGTTTTAATATAAGGATCCAAATTCTCCATTGAAGGTTAGAATCAGGCTTTGCTGTTAAGGTATTATAGCTCTCATCCATGGAAATCTTTCATCCATGGAGTTCCTTCAAAAATCAATTTCAAAAGAAAGATAGAAATCCCCCATTGTTAGGGTTTCATTCAAAAGTCATAGTTCCTTTCAAACTTGATTCTAATTGTTTAGTTATGTTATTATAAGTATGAATTGATGATTTCCTATGGTTTTTATGATGTATCCCCAAGAACCCATGAAACCCCCATATTTCTCAAGTGTGATCTTATAATGTGGTTCTTTTGTTGATGAAAGAGGAATTTTATTAATTGATGCATGAAGTGATAGAATCACATGATTTGTAATGAAATCCATGTCTAATGCTTGAATTCTAGATGTGGTGATTGAAAGTAAGTTATGAATCTTGAAAGGGTAAAGTATGAGATTATGCATGTTTACATAAAGTCTAAGTAAATGCTTTAAAAATACTTTGAGAGTGAAGTGTCAATGATTATTATAATGTTGTTGTGTTGATTGAAAGGACATTCTCATGAACACATAATGAACATTATGTGAAAATATGAATTGAATAAGATTCTAAGGTTGAAAGACTTTCTCACTCTCACATAATGAAGATTCTAAGGTTGAAAGACTTTCTCACGTAATTCAATATAAGATTTACATGTACACATAGATGGTGAAAGGTTTCCTCACGCTTGATCTAATATGTCACTACCCAGGGTACCGCCTAGATGTAACAAGACTTATAGAACCCCAAAAACTCCCACGCAAGCCACTTAGCATATCATAACATAAATCATTATAACAATAAGAGTAAAAATACATTTCAAGTCCAAAATTTTCATAAAGGAAAGCGGAAGTCTAGACTTGTCTCAATATAGCCATCCATTACAATACTTGAATAAAATAGGGTCACAGCCCATGCACCGTAGTCCAAAAAGGAAATACAAGAAATGACGACCAAAAGATAATATCCGTCCTAAAATCTTGAGGACTCACCAACAAGCAAGGAGAATAAGCAATCCAAGCTTTAGCCACAATGATGACCAACTTGACAACCGGACCCTACACTTGGGAAAAATGTAGGAAAAGTATGGGTTAGTAAAAAATGCACTAAGTATGATAGCCATGCATAAAAACATTGAAAACATGCTAAAAGTGACATTTTAGTTGAATGCATGCAATTTACTAAGTTAAAACATCACTTTCAAGATAATGGAAAATCATAAGTCATAAACATATTCATTACATAGATCATCATAACATAAGAGGAACATATGATAAATACCCTTGAAGCATACTTGTGCAATGAATGAATAAGACCACATAATTTCACCCATGCTAAGTAAAGCTTCTTAGGTAACTATAGTTCATAATTCATATTCTTGTTCATATTGTTGTCATAGTAGAGAATAAGCCTTACCGACATAGACCTTGTGAGCTTAATATGGAATCCGACGTCTACCCCACACTGAAAAGGGGTTGCTCTACTTGCCTAAGGTAGAACCATACTCTTAGCTTATGTGGATCCACTAGCTAAATACCTATGGGGGCATATAGTTTATGGGATAAGGAGATTGTTACTAGAAACCAGGACTCGTTGGAAGCCCTATCCTTGTTGACCCTTGGAGAACTAGAGGAACCTTGGTTGGAAAACCATTGTCTAAACCTTGGCCAACCTTGTCCATCGGACCTTGCATTGGATAAGTTCCAATCACCGACTCTAGCTCTTTTCACCTCTCTATTCATTTCTTTGAGTTTTGACTCAATTTTTTGAGCGTTGACCATAAGCCTTGAGATAGCCATGTCATGGTGGAGCATTACCGTACAACACTCTTTTTCAACCAAGTCGGACACACCCGTCGAAAACCTACTCATCTTATCCCTCGATTCCGCCACCATAGTTGGAGCATACTTGGACAATTGAGTGAAATGATGTTTGCCTAATCAAGACACAACTTCCAATACAAGTCTCTACGATCGTACAATAGTAAAGTAACCCAACCAAGGATTGGGGTCGAGTCCCGAGGGAGTGGTTTCAAGAATTAGTAGAAAAATAAAATTTAGTTCTAATTAGTCATAGCTAAACACATTACCAAATAAGAACATGTTAAATCTAAAGGGTGACACAATAGTGTCAATTAACAATGAGGGTTTGTCACAAGTAAACAAAAACAACATAAATGCAAAGAGTATAATCTAGGAGATGGGATTCTTGGGATATGATGGGAATACGGGATAAAATAAACTATTGGGTACATGTTTTTGATAATAAATCTGTTGAATATTTGAGACTAGGAAAGACTATAGTGGGGTTAAATTCTCTCTCGAGCAACTTACCCCAAATCAACCAGATTTCTCTCGAACACCGGATTGCCACTTTAAGCACAGCCTCCACCTTAGCCCACTCACTCTCTCAAGCTGATTGTTTGGGAGAAGGACTAGGGTTCACTCTCTCGAGTTGAACCTCATGTCGACCTAATCGCACTAGCCATCAATTTGGTAGTCTTTGTTTTACGACCTCTCTCTCGAGTAAGCCGAAAACACAAAGGTGAAATAGTATTTGGAACTACAATATCATTAAGTTCCACCACAACTACTAAATGAAATCACATTTACACAACAAATAAACCATCAACAAGCAAACACCCAACAGATAATCTAACCAATATTCACAAAATCACACCCCAAGAATTGTGGTTTTCGCTAAGCATGTAAAAGACATAGAAATTTATACCAATATGAGTTTGCATTCAAATGGGTATGAAGATTTAAGTCTCAAAACAAGCAAAGAGTGAAGAATCTGCAAGACCCAAGTCCAAATTTTTCGAGTTGAAACCCTTTGAATCTTCAAGTTATTCAAAACCCTCTGCAAACCTAGAACTCAAAATTCTATGTTAAAAATTCTATATTAAAAATATGATATTCAAAAATCTGATATTAAACTACAACTCTCAATGAGTATATATAGTTTTCAAAAATTTGTGTTGCAGCGGATCATTCGACATCGTTAGTCGGGATCGCCGATCAACTCGGCGATCCGCCCTTTGGTAGTTTTTGATCGCCGTCTTTCTCTATCCTTCAGCATTATTGTGTTCTGGATCATTGGGCGACATAGTACTTCTTCGTAAAAGTGCTCGGTGACACACCGATTGCTCCTTTTCACCGCCGATTTGATCCTTTCTTTCAGGGCTCAGCACACTAGAACAAAAGGCGTGGATAAGACATTTTGGTGACTGACCAAACGGGTTTGGCGATTCTTAGATCTTCATTTCTTCGTTCTTTCAGCTGCCTTTGTTCCTTTTTGCTAAGTATTGTCCATGCTTTCCCTCCGACTCCAAATACCTGAAACTTAAGGGTTTTCATCAGATATTGAGACAAAATATGCATTTGAGGACACTAATTCTATCAAAACATAGCCCTAAATGAGTCCAATTTGTGGACTCATCAACAACCCCAACTTAAAATTTTGCTTGTCCTCAAGGAAACTCAAGTTCAGTCGTTCAAAAAGGGTGTCTCGAACAGTGCTACACAAGATTCAATCATGAATGCACACAACAATACTCAATTTACTTATGCAAAGATCAAATGTGCACTCAAAGATTCAAGTTGTGACTCACCAATATCAAAGAATTTCATGCTCACAATACTTGCTTCAAATGCAAGTTCAAGCTCAACCAAAGTGTTCAAATGCCCTCACACAAGGACTGATTCCATATTCACACACAAAGGTTTTAATCATTCAAAGTTCCGGAATCAAATGCAATGCTCACTCTCACAAGGAAGAACACTATTCATGCTTTCACCCATAGGTTTGCCCGTATTTTCCAATCAACATTTGTTGTGGCTTACTCAAGATCAAAAAGGTGTTTTCAAGGCTTGTAATGGGCTGAGTGCAAAGGTATGGTCATTTAGACTGAGTGACTTTCATCCTCATGAAATGTGGTGCTCACAACATTTCCTTTCCAATTCCTTCATCATTCTCTTCATTGCTCATAAGTTATCATATTATTCACTTTTCATGGATTGTTTGGAAACCCCATTTCTTTTGTACTTTATTCCACAACTTTCTTTTTCATTCTTTTTCTTTTGCTTTCTCTTTTCTCTGTTTTTTTATATGGAGGGGTTCCATTTTTCTCAAAACCATGGGTAAGAGGGACTTTCTTGCACCTCTTGATTTGCCTTCTCTTTTCACCACACCCCTAACTTAGGCTTTTGGGTAGTCAACTAATCACAACTTCATAAGGATTATGGGTAATGGATAAAGAAAGGTCTAGTTTTCATAAAGTTCTTCCAAAGGAAGGTAAGGCTCAAGGGGTGTTCAAAAGAGGTTCACATATGCTCACAAGGTAGGCCACAAACAGGTATCTGACAAATTGGCACACGCTCTTTGAAGTTGCCTAAGATCATATCAGGAGATAGGCTTACTTACTTGATTGAACCAACGGGAAAAATTCTACGTGTATTCATGCATGAATCACAATAAGCTCATCACACTAGGAATTGACACTATAGTCAAACAAGACTCCACACTTTCGCTAGAGTGCATTGATCATCACAAGAGACTCAATACGATACTAGGCTAGTCATAACGAGATGCAAAGAGTTCATATGTTGTCTATGCAACTTCATTTGGCCTCATCGTAGCTGCGTATTCATGTTCGTTTGATTGAGAGCACTATTTAAGTCATTGTTATTGATCGTAATTGAGACTTAAATTATGCAAAAAGCAGCCACATTCAACATAGAAGGGGTGGGAAAAAAAATTCGGAAGGGTTCAAAATCATTTTGCAATTTAAAACATGGAGCCACAAACTCAAACCTTCAACAGAAGCAGTATTAACACAATTATAACTTACAACCCAAATACATAAACAAAGCAAGATTCATGAATAGCACACAAAGGTGGGCCTCACCCCCCCCCCACAAATAAAAACATTTATCCTCAAATGCCAATGACAAAATATCCAGAATGTAAATTAAAGAAAAACTGAGAGGGAGGTAAAGAGGGGATAATGTCTATGTAGTATCTCCATTTGTCTAGGCCTTAGTGCCCGATGTAGTACTCTGAATATGGGAATCAGTGCCTAAAGTCACCTCAGGGGGAATAGCGGTACCGTATTCACCAAGATCTATTGAGTGCGTGTCTGCGAGAAAGATATGCACCGCACTGGAAAATCCCCTGGCCCATGATGGATTATAAGGGTCCAGGGTAATGGTCTTCCTGGCAGAAATGGGCCTTTTTCCCTTGCCTTTCCAGTAGCTGTGGGCAGTTTTGTCGCTTTGCCTTTCGACGTAGCTGTCTCCTTATTTATCGCACTTCCTTTTACTTCTCTTGGGCTGGTTTAATTTTTTCCACAACTTTTGATTTAGTCATGTTTGGAAAGTCTTGAAGAGAAGTTAGAAAAACTTAACCAAAAGCAAAGCAGAACCTATGCAGACAAATTCGCCAAACAAGATGGTAAATTGCTGAATTTCTTAGGCGAGCTAGATCGGGCTCGCCAAAGGAATTAGCTCTAAAACTGTAGCAAGATGAAGAAAGGGGAACTTCTTTTACAGGTCATCGATTGATTTCTACGAGTCGCCAATTGATTTCGGCGCGTCACCGATAGTTTTCAACAAAACAGGACAGGTCCGCCAAAAGTTTCAGTGCATAAAGATTCAGGGGTGCAGATAAATGGTTAAAGAGAAGACTTTCGGCGAGTCACCAAATGCTTTTCGCGACATCAAGCTTCTCGCCGAAAGTTACAAACTTAATCATCAAATATAGCATGAAATCAAAAGTGAGATAGGGACATTATGCGAACCACCGAGTGGTTTGGCGAGCTCAACCCATCTCGCTAAACGACCCAACGTGGCATTTTCAACCCAACATCTCGAATTCTACCCTGCAATTCCCGAAAACAAAATCAAAGCATGCACCAGTACAATTAAGGTAGGACCCATAACACCCAAACACAACCCCTCGAATTTTAATCTAGTTTAAGGCATGCAATTACGGCAACCCAACGGTCACAACTAAGCGAGCAAGATTATCAAATTAAATCATACATGTGAACAATCCAATCCTATCAGGAAGGATCAGAACACTTCAACAATATCAGGCTATTGCAAATGAGTATAAATTTTGATAAAATAAACTCGGGGCATAGAAAACCAACCTTTGGTGTCAACAAAGAGAAGATTGAAACAATAGGCAGCAATGTAATCCAATCCCTAGCACAAATCAACACTAATAATACTCTAAAAATGCAAGAAATGTAAAACTAGAGTGCAAGTGTGAGTTTTGGAAGATGAAGAAGTGAGGGAAAGGGAATGAGTTTGAAAATTTTAAACCTTTGGCTTGAAAAACCGTCCAAGTTTTGCCAATTCGGCGACATAAGTTTCGATCGTCGAACTATTCAGCGTACCACCAAGTAGTCATTTGCCTCACTGAATTTTACAAAACATCCATGTAAGGTGGGAGTCCAAACGGCGGTATCCGTCGAGATCGCCGACATGATCGGCAATTTGCAAATAATTTTCTGAGGTCGTCGAGTTTTACAGACTCTAATGTAAATTGGTCTTGCGTATAATGGCGGTCTGGTTCGGGGTCGCCGAACCTTTCGGTGATTCACGGAATGGACCTGTAACTCGCCAATCTACACTTTTGTTTCACTCTCCACACTTCTATCTGCACAATCAACACACCATTATTTTATCAAAGCAAAATAAAGCAATAAAGGGTTTTGGGTTGCCTCCAAAATAGCACCTTAGTTAAAGTCGTGGGACGACGCAAGTTAACGTCTAGTCCTTATCCTCGGAGTCGGCCAATATGTAACTAGGTGAGTCCCTGGCAGCTGTGCTATTTTGATGTTTGCGTAATCAAGACAGAACTTCCAATGCAAGTGTCTACGATCGTACAATAGTAAAGTAACCCAACCAAAGGTTGGAGTTGAGTCCCAAGGGAGTGGTTTCGAGAATTAGTAGAAAAATAAAACTTAATTCTAATTAGTCATAGCTAAAAACATTATCGAATAAGAATATGTTAAATCAAAGAGGTGACACAATAGTGTCAATTAACAATGGGGGTTTGTCACAAGTAAATAAAAATAGTAAAAATGAAAAGAGTACTAATCAAGGAGATGGGATTCTTAGGATTTGATAGGAATACGGGATAAACTAAACTATTGGGTACATGCTTTGTATAATAAATTCGTTAAATATTTGTGACTAGGCTAGACAATAGTGGGGGTAAATTCTCTCTCGAGCAACATACCCCGATTCAACCTAGTTTCTCTCGAACACCGGGTTACCGCTTTAAGCACAACCTCCGCATTAGCCAACTCAATCTCTCGAGCTGAGTGTGTGGGAGAAGGACTAGGGTTCACTCTCTCGAGCTGAACCTCATGTGGACGCAATCCCACCGGCCATCAATTTAGTAGTCTTAGTTTTACGACCTCTCTCTTGAGCAAGCCAAAAACACAAAGGTGAATTCGTATTTGCAACTACAATTTCATTAAGTTCCACCACAATTACTAAATGAAATCACATTTACACAACAAATAAACCATAAAAAAGCAAGACCCAACAGATAATCTAACCCATATTCACAAAATCACACCCCAAGAATTGGGGTTTTAGCTAGATATGTAAAAAAGATAGCAATTTATTTCACTATGAGTTTGCATTCAAATAGGTATGGAGATTTAAGTCTCAAAAGAAGCAAAGAGTGAAGAATCCATAAGACCCAAGTCCGAATTCTTGGAGTTCAAAACCCTTTGAATCTTCAAGTTCTTCAAAACCCTCTCCAAACTAAGAACTCAAAATTCTATGTTAAATATTCTATATTAAAAATCTGATATTACACTACAACTCTCAACGAGTATTTATAGTTTTCCAAAATCTGTGCTGCAGCGGATCATTCGGCATCGTTAGTCGGGATTGCCGATCAACTTGGTGATCCGCCCTTTGGTAGGTTTCATCGCCGTTTTCTTTGTCCTTCAATATTGTCGTGTTCTGGATCATTGGGTGACATAGTACTGTTTCCCAGAACTGCTCGGCGACATGCCGATTGCTCCTTTTCACCACCGATTTGATCCTTTGTTTTAGGGCTCAACACACTGGAATAAAAGGTGAGGATAAGACCTTTTGGCAACTCACCGAACGGGTTCGACGTTTCTTAGATCTTTATTTCTTCGTCCTTTCAGCTGCCTTTGTTCCTTTTTGCTAAGTAGTGTCCATGCTTTCCCTCCAACTCCAAATACTTGAAACTTAAGGGTTTTCATCAGATATTGAGACAAAATATGCATTTGAGGACAATAATTCTATCAAAACATAGAAATGAGTCCAATTTGTGGACTCATCATGAACTTTAGGGTATACACCTTCACGCTCATACTTTCTTGATCAAGGTTGATGAATTCCTCCACCTTAGCTTTCCTCAACTCTCAAGAAAAGAATCTATCAAGAAATATTAATTTGAATGATTCCCATTTGACCAGGCCCGCTCCTACGGGTCTTCCACTCTTCCACTGATCATACCATACTTGAGCAACATCTTTTAGTTGGTAGGCGGCTAACTTCGCTTTCTATTCCGAAGATACCCCCATAATAGCAAGTACTTTATAAACCTCGTCAATGAACCTTTAAGGATCCTCTTTCAGTTTAGAGCCATAAAATTTGGGAAGGTTTATTTGAGCAAAATCCTTAACTCTTGAAGCAGCCGAATTTACATTAGGATTCACATGAGTCACAACTTGAGCTTGAGTCATCAAAGCTTGGGCCAACATTTGAAAATCCGACCTAACCTCCACATTTGACATAGCCGAAGGGTCAATCGGGTTTGAGGAGCTTCTTGATTCACATTATCCTCTTCCATCCTTCTAGCATTATCCCTTCATGTAATCATATCTTGAAATCACAAGAGAAGGATTAGGAAAGTGAAATCTTTTAGAGTAAACTCTAAGGAACGACTTTAGCGAAATGAAGAAGTGAAATTTCCTAACATCTTATAGCCTCTTATTCATAAGTGTGGCGCGCTTCACACTCATGAGCAAGATTGTACTAGACATGGCTTATGATACATCATCCTAGAAACATTCTAAGCCTCGTGCTCTGATTACCAACTTCGTCACGACCCAGGGTACCCCTTATATTTATCAAGGTATATAGAACCCCCGAAAGGCCCTATGTAAGCGACTTAGCATATCATAACATGAAGCATTAGAACAATAAAAGTAAAAATGCATTTCAAGTACAAAATTTTCATAAAGGAAAGCGGAAGTCTAGACTTTTCTCAATATATTCATCCATGACAATACTTGAATCAAATAGGGTCACAGCCCAAACACCATAGTGAAAAAATGAAATACAAGAAATGACTACTAAAATATAATATTCATCCTCAAATCTTTAGGACTCACTGATAAGCTAGGAGAATAAGCAATCCAAGCTTTAGCCACAATGATGACCATCTTGAGAACCGGACCCTACACTTGGGAAAATGTAGGAAAAGCATGGGTTTGTACAAAAATGCACTAATTACGATAGTCATGTATAGAAACATTGAAAACATGATAAAAGGGACATTTTCGTTGAATTCATGCAATTTACTAAGTTAAAACATCACTTTGAAGATAATGGAAAAGCATAAGTCATAAGCTTATTCATTACATATATCATCATAATAACATAACGGAAACATATCATAAATACCTTAAAGCATACTTGTGCAATGCATGAATAAGACCCCATAATCTCACCCATGCTAAGTAAAGCTTCTTAGGTAACTATAGTTCATAATTCATATTCTTGTTCATATTGTTGTCGTTGTAGCGAATAAGCCTTAATCGACATAGTCCATGTGAACTTATCATGGAATCTGGTGTCTACCCCACGTCGAAAAGGTATTGCTCTACTTGCCAAAGGTAGAACCATAATCTTAGCTTAGGTAGATCCAGTAGCTAAATACCTATGAGGGCACATAGTTTATGGGATAAGGAAATTGCAACCAGAAACTCGGACTCAACTAAGGAAGAAGGTTTCCATCTAATGAGATATATACTTTGGGAACCTAGACTCAACTAGCGTAGAAGGAACTTATTTGGAAAGCCAGACTCAACTAGGTAAAATCTTTCATCTCATATTCAATATACACTCGGTGCTAAGAATTAACTCCCATTGAGTTCATTTTAAGTCTTGACTTAAGTTCTTAATCATGGAAGAATATTTTGACATTCAATCCAACATAACTCATACTATAGCTCATCAGATCATGTGTGAGAATAACATTTCATCGTCCATGTCTACATATACATTCAATAGGTGAGAAAGCCTTTCATCCCTAGAATCATCATATTGTGAGATATCCTTTCACATCATATCATAATCATACATAAGTGTGTATATGAGCAGAACCTTACAACAACACAACAACTATATCATAATCATAATCACTTTACACTCAAAGTGTTCTTAAAACATATACATAAATCTCATAATCATGCATAATTCTCATACTTTGCCCTTCAAGGATCAAAGATCCTCTATGTGGCTTCGGTTCAGTACTGCTTTTAATAAACACATCTAGAATTCACTACATTAGATATGGTGTATAATATGTTTCAAATAACTCAATTACTACAAGCATAATCTCATAATATTTTCCTTTCATCAATTCACTTACATCACAAGATCATAAATTGGGAAAGGATTTGATGAATTTTTGGGGATTTCAGCATAAAACAATAATAAATCATCAATTCAATCATAATATAAATTAATTCAAACATTAGAATCATTTTTGAATGGAATCCATGACTTGGAGTCAAACCCTAGCTTTTGGGGAATTTCTATCTCGAAATTGGGGTTTTCAAGGGGCTCCATGGATGAAGGACTATCATACCTTAGAAAGGAAATCCAATGAAATTGAGTAGAAA
Source organism: Solanum sparsipilum (assembly GCA_029582215.1). NCBI lineage: Eukaryota > Viridiplantae > Streptophyta > Magnoliopsida > Solanales > Solanaceae > Solanum > Solanum sparsipilum. Next base: position 11,249 of record JAKRZT010005264.1, on the reverse strand, counting down.
ACCTTTCTCCTTAAACCGTAGCTCCAACTTTCTCCTTAAACCGTAGCTCCAACTTTCTCCTTCTTCTTCCTTGAAGTTCTAGAGAGAGAATATTTTGTGAAAAGTTGGTTTTGTTTTTCGATTTAGCAATAATGAGAAAGATGACTAAATTTAGGGCTCTTAATCAATATATAGTTAGAAAAATTAGAATAAAATGACATCAATTATTATTAATTAAAACCAGAAAACCCAAAAATGCCCCGAAACTAACTCCCAAAACTAGTTTCCAGGCCACCACCCACGACCATGGTCTGTGGATGGACCCATGTGGTGTGCTAGTCAATCGTGGTCTTGACAGAGATTTTTGACCATCTATGACCTACTGACCTACGGACCGTGGACCCACCTATAAGGCGTGGGTCTTGTCGTGGTCCACTGGTTATGGCAGTTTTCAAGGTCCTCCTCAAGGGCCCATGGTTGGACCTTGAGGGGTCGAACCTTGACGTTCTAACACGAAACCATTTATTTTTTCAGTACAGGGAGTTACATTTACGACTCCACCCCTCCTATTAAGCACTAGTTTAGCCTACTAGTTTCCGGGGTGTTACATAAGAGCTATCCTAATGACCTAACTTGGATTGATTGTCAAGGACATCCTTCTATTAGGCATGAATTAAGTAAGACTTAATAAGTACTCCGTGGGATTTGTTCTTAGCACCGAGTGTATATTGAAATGAGATTGAAGTTTTTTACGTTAGTTAAGTTTGGGCTCCCCATGTATGTCTCATGAGAAGGAAACCTTTTACGTTAGTTGAGTCTGAGCTTCTAGTAGCAATCTCCATATCCCATAAACTATGTGCCCCTATAGGATATTATCTAGTGGATCAACCTAAGATAAGAGTTCATGGTTGTACCTTAGGAAACTAAGAAACCCTTTTCAGTATGGGTAACACCGGGGTAATGATTTTATAGCTCACATAGTCTCATTTCGGATAAAGCTTATCTCCCATTACAAGATAAATGATGAACTAAGACATGATTAATGAAGTATCTCATAATTGTTCAAAGATGTTAAAGATGATACTAGCTTGCATTTAAGATGATGATTATGACTTATGTTTTCCAACTACCTTTATGATGATGTTTAAACTTGGTAAATTGCATTCTTTGAAATGAAATGACCTTTTTGCATGTTATAAATGCTTTTATGCATATTTATAATACTTGATGCATTTTTGTACTAAAGCATACTCTTGCCTACATTTTTCCCAAATGTAGGGTCCGACAGACATGGTTTTCATTCAAGTGGCTAGAGATTTGAGTTTGATTTCTTTCCGAGCTTGGTGAGTCCTCATGGTTCGAGGACAGACTTCTCCTTAATGTAGTTTCCATTTCTTGTATTTCCTTTTTGAACATGACGTGTGGGATAGGCCAAATTTTATTCAATATTGTAATAGATAGCTATGATGACACAAAGTGTCTAGACTTCCGCTTTCTTTTATGAAAATTTTTTTAGACTTGAAATGTGTTTTACTCTTAATTGTTCTATTTCCTATGTTATGAGGACTAAGTGGCTTGTATGGAGTCCTTCGGGGTTCTATACGCCATGTTACATCTAAGGGGTACCCCTGGGTCGTTAAAAACTTGGTAATCAGGGTACAAGGTTTTGAATGGTCGTAGGATGATGTCTCATAAGCCATGTCTAGTAGTATCTTGTTCATGAGTGTGAAGCACGCCACATTTATGAATGAGAGGGTATAAGATGTTTAGGAAATTTCACTTCTTTATTACTTTTAAGTCGTGCCGTAGAGTTTAACTCTAAAAGATCTATCTCATAATCCTTTCCATATGTTCTTCAGGATATGATTACTAGAATGGCTGCTAGAAGGATGGAGGGTGACAATGTGGAACAAGGAGATCCTCCCCAAGCTCCTGTAAATCCTTTGGCTGAGAATATGACTAAGGCGGAGGTTAGGTGGGCTTTCAATATGTTGGCCCAAGCGATGACGGCACAAGCCAATCGAGATGTGGTAGCTCCTGTGAACCCAATTGTTGTACGGCGGTTTCGAGAGTGAGAGATTTTATAGGGATGAAACCTTTGGAATTTTATGGCTCTAAAGTTGAGGAAGACCCTCAAGAGTTTGTTGATGTGGTCTATAAGGTACTTGCTGTTATGGAGGTGACTCTGGTAGAGAAACGCAACTGGTTGCTTACCAATTGAAGGGGTTTGCTTAAGTATGGTATGATCAGCGGAAAGAGGAAAGGCCGGTACAAGCGGGACCTGTAGAGTTGAGGTGTTTAAATCGACATTTCTTGATAGGTTTTTTCCCTGAGAGATAGGGGAAGCAAATGTGCAAGAGTTCAATAACCTTCGTCAAAGAAGTATGGGTGTTAAGGAGAATGCCCTAAAGTTCACCCAATTGTCTAGGTATGGTCCAACAATGGTGACAGATCCTAGAGCTAAGATGAGTAAGTTTGTGATGGGTATATCTGATATGGTGGTCAAAGAGTGTCGTACCACCATGCTTATTGGTGATATAGATATATCTCGTCTTATGGTCCATGAACAGCAAATTAAGGAGGAGAAACTCAAGGAAAAGTCTACGGAGGTAAAAAGTGTAACAACACAAAATGCTAACCAAGAGTCGCTTGTCAATGCACCATTGCTTAATTACTATATTATGTTTTACTCTCATTTTGGGAACTTGAAATGTTGTGATATTTGCAAACTTACTTAACATAAATTGTGATCATAATTTAAAGGATTAATTGGGGTATTTGCGTAATATTCTTGTTGGAATTATCTCTAACTTGAAAGGGAGGTGAGGTATATACATATTGGTATATATGTATACTTTTGGGTAGCACAGCTTTTACTTTTGGGCAGCCAACCTTTGACTTTGGCTGAATCTAGTAAGTGATAAATATTACTTTTATAACATATATTTTCACACCTCCTCTATAAGAATTCGTGTCCTTTAACTCGAAGACACCTGTAGAACTTCCTCTAATCATATTACTCACAAAATTTCAAGAAAATCTTGGTCCTTTTGGCTGGAATTCGAGATACACCCTTCTCTTTTGTGAGTGGTCGAAATCTGTTTTTGAGCTGAGTAGTGTTTATTACTTCAAAAATATCTCGTTCTCTAAAACTCCTTTTTAGGTGAATAAATATGATTTGGGAAGATAATTCATATGCCTACAACTCTTATGTTTATGTACTAATCTAATTTAGCTGTTATGGATTCAAAATATGGGACACAACATAGGACATGTTCTGTCCAGATTTCTGATTTAGAAATCTTGTATGAACAACTGCTAGTGTATCGAGGATATCTTTTAGTCCAAAATATATTTTCCGGTGATTCTTGATTGTTTGCAACCTTATATAATGTACCTACATCTTTCATAGAGGATATACAGTCCATATTTGCCTTTTTCCTTTTCAAATCTAAGTTGCGACATGAGGTACTAGGCTGGACAGAATTAGTGTTTTGGGAGCATAGTTGTATTTGTACAGGCTAAGCTTGTGATTATTATCTTGTTTTACATTAACATTATTGAGATAGTATGGATTAAAGAAGTTATTTAATTTTATTTTAAGGTTGTATATACTCATGAACAAGTTGAGAACCTTGATACGTTGGTTGGTCTACGATTTGAACTCTTGAATTTGTGTTGGACTGTTTCTTAGCTAAGCACTGAGGTTTGTGTATAAACTTGTACTTGCACCCTTTTTACCTGCTTGTATATCTGAAATTTTATCTTGGTACCTTTGTTACCCCTTGTCACTTTGCATTGTCGTGTTGGTATCCTTTAAGACATTAAAGACGCTTGTGTAACTCGCCCACTTGTACAGATTGTTTGATCAGTTGGTACTCTTGTCGAAACCTTTTCCTTCTTGTGGCTGTGACTTTGTCACTATTGGCATGCCTCTTGATTCGGATCATTTGTCATTTTGACTCTGGTTTTTTAGTCCGTCTTAAGAATGGAAGTTGTCCATTTTAAGTATGAACTAGAAAGCCATTTTTAATATGGTTCTTGGTTTTCCTGATTATTGGGTTTTGACCCTTCTTGATACAGGGCATCAACCCTTCTTGATACTTGCTTGTGCTTGGTGTGATGACATGAGGTATATATTGGGTGAGCCTTGTTATTGAATATCTTGGAAAATGGTGCTATGAGCGTTCTTGACATTTGGATCTTTAAATATAAAACTTGATACTCTTTATATATTGTTTACTTGATTTGTTTGTTATGTTTCAATTGTTCTGCCTATTACTTGAGAAAGTTAGCTTGGTGAATCTGAGGGCTCCGAACCTATAGTTTTTACACCACTAAGCTATATGTTTCGCGATAGTTGTTTCTATCGCAGGGAATGATCGAGAGGAGGCATGAAGATGGCCATTGGAGATGGAGATTTTGAGAGCCTTAAAGAAGATCACATTTGCATATATGCATCTATATTTTGTATAAACCTTGGGACTAATACATGATCTATGTGTTGTATATTTACATGAAATTTTGAGGGCTAATTTGATCATGTCACCATGGGTTGTATTATAAGTATGGCTATATATTTTGTTGTTTTGGGGTGTGTAGGCCCAAGTCTTGTAATATATTAAATTTACCACTTGTTTTGAACGGTTGTGTGAAGCATGAACCACCTAATTTGGGTACTCAGAAGTTGGTAATATTCTTTTTATATCATTTTTGCAGCATGGGGATAATATATGCATAAAAATCTCTTGAGTTATTGGCTTATATTATTTTGGAAGGGTTTTTACACCATAAGTTAAAATTTTGCGCAATATCAATTTGACATCAAATAAATGTTTAAATGGGCAGGATGGACATCCCTAACTATTTCTTTTTTTTCTTTACAAACCTAATTCCTCTACTAAATTATAATCAATATGTCCATAGTTAATCTCTTTTAAATGTCACAGGTATTTAATTAGATTTCTTGTTAAAGTGGTAGTATCCTTTCGAAAGGGTTGCTACAAGTGTTGGTATTAGAGCGTAGGTTTGTGGTTCTAGGACTTTTGTTGTGAATTACTTGTATACTTGTTCGCTTTCGAAAAGTGTTCTACATAGATTATTTGTTCACTTATATGGTTTATAATATTTTTATAGCATGGAGAGTGCATATGCATCAAGTACATGTACCTAATGCAATGTGATCTTCCTTTTTGAAGGAATTATGTTATGGCATCTTCTTCTGACCGACCTATGGAAGCTGCTCATGAAGGGTCGGGTACCTCTGTTTCCCAACCTCATGCATTGGAAGAGGTTAGAGAACATTTCTCTAATTAATATGTTCCCCACACTAGTAGGTCTGATGTGGGAAACCATCCGGATGTAAGAGCTGGTACACATCCTCACATTAGTCGTGGTACTCAAGCCATTAATCCTCCTTTTCAACAAATAGCTGAATTCTTCCACCATATTGTTGAATCGATGCATGATACCAACGGGATTAACTTTGAGAAAATGAGGAAAATGGGTTGAGTGGAGTTTGAAGGTATTGTTGATCCCATAGATGCTGAACTATGGCTGGAGCGCACGGAGAGGGTATTTGAGCAGTTGGAGTGTTCAAATGTTGCCAAATTTAAGTATTCTAGTTCACTATTACAAAAGGATGCTTATGATTGGTGGGTAAGTGTTTCGAATGCCAAGGTAAAACCTCCTGTTCTTACTTGGGATGATTTTCCTTAAGGAATTTCGTATGAAGTATGTCCCACTTGCTTATTGTGATGCAAAGAAAAAGGAGTTTTTGAATCTAAGACAATGAGGCATGTCTATTACTGAGTACCAACAGAAGTTTCTAAGGTTCTCTCATTATGCTGGAGGTATTATTAAAGAGGAAAAAAACAAGTGCAGGAAATTTGAAGATGGATTAAATGATTGCATTAGGAAGAATGTGGCGATCCTGCAACATGAGAACTTTTGTAAGTTAGTGTCTACTTCTTTTACTTGGGAAGGACTTGATAAAGAAGAAGCTAGTAGAAATGAAAACAAAATTCTGAAAGCCTAGACTAGATTTTGGAGGTCAATCCAAAAGGGGAAGGTTTGATGATTCTAAGGCTAGTAGTGATAACAGGCCACCTCAACAAAGGCAAAACAGATCAAAATTTTCTACAGCTAGCACTCCAAATTATGGCCAAGGCAAGCCTTGCGTTCCCACTTGTCCACAATGTGGAAAGAATCATTATGGTACTTGTAGGAGATCTTCTGGTGTATGTTTCAATAGTGGGAGATTTGATCATAAAGTGAAGGATTGTCCTAATCCTAATAATGCTCCTTCCTTGAGAAATGAAGGCTCAGTTCATAAGACTTCTAGTAATCTTCCTCAAACTAATAGAGGTGCAAGACCTAAAAACACCCAAGTAGTAGTTGCAAGTGGAGCTAATAAAGCTAGTGGACCAAGGGCTACTGCACCATTTATGCTATGTGGAAGAGGGATGATCAAGATGGACAAGACGTGGTTGTCGGTAAATTTACTTATTTGGCTTATGTGCGTTTACACTATTTGATCCTGGTTCTACACATTCCTATCTTTGTTCATCACTTGTTTTTCCTGAAAACGTGAAATCTATGAGACTTAATTATGATGTGCTGGTTGAAAGTCCTTTGGGTTATCAAGTTATGTGTAATTGAGTTTACCAAGATTGTCCCTTCGTGATTCAAAACATAGTCTTCCCTGCTGATTTGATTGAAATGCCCTTTAAGCATTTTGATGCTATTATCGGGATGGATTGACTTTATAAATATCATGCAGTAGTAGACTGTAGGTCTAAGCATGTGACTTTTAAAGATTCTATATTTGCACACATCATTGTACAAGGTGAAAGAACATTGACATCTAGTATTATTTCTGCGGCCTTGGCAAGAAAGTTGATGCGTCAAGGTTGTGGGGCATACCTTGCTCACATAGTTAATACACAGTTTAAGAGACCTTGTATCAAGGACATACCTGCTATATGTGATTTCCCAGAAGTCTTCCCCGAAAATCTTCCTAGGTTGCCCCCAAAAAAAGAGGTTGAATTTCCAATCGAGCTTATTCCTGGATCTACCCCTATTTCTATCACTCCTTATAGAATGGCTCCAGCAGAAATAAAAGAATTGAAATCCTAATTGCAAGAACTTCTTGAGAAAGGTTTTATTCGACCTAGTGTTTCTCCTTGGGGAGCCCCTGTTTTATTCGTAAAGAAGAAAGATGGCACTCTTAGGATTTGTATTGACTACAGACAATTGAATCGAATAACAATCAAGAACAAATATCCACTTTTAAGGATCGATGATTTGTTTGACCAACTGAAGGGTGTTAAAGTATTCTCAAAGATTGTTTTAAGGTCTGGATATCACCAACTGCGTGTTAGAGAGAAAGATATCCCTAAAATTTCTTTTAGAACTCGGTATGGTCATTATGAGTTTTTGGTGATGCCATTCAGATTGACAAATGCTCCTACGGTATTCATGGATCTAATGAATCGAGTATTCAAGCCTTATCTTGATCAGTTTGTAGTTGTCTTTATAGATGATATTTTAATATTTTCCAGATGTAGTGAAGACCATGATAAACACCTTCAGATTGTTTTGAAAATTTTGAAGGAGAAAGAACTTCACACTAAATTTCCAAGTGAGAATTTTGGCTTGATGAAGTAGCTTTTCTAGGACATGTTGTATCAACCGAAGGCATGAAGGTGGATCCTAGTAAGATACAAGCAGTTGTTGAATGGAGAACTCCCAAAAGTCAAACTGAGGTAAGAAGTTTCTTGAGCTTAGTAGGATACTACAGAAGATTTATGAAAAGTTTTTCCATTATCACCTCCCCTTTGACTAAGCTCTTGCAGAAGGAAGGAAAGTTTATTTGGGATGACAAATGCCAAGAGAGCTTCGAAACTCTCAAATCCTTGTTGACTCAAGCGCCTATACTTACTCTACCAATTGAAGGGAAAGAGTATGTAGTATACCATGATGCTTCTCACAATGGTCTAGGATGCATTTTGATGCAAGAAGGGAAGGTAATTCTTATGCCTCTCGGAAATTAAAGCCGCATGAATTGAATTATCCTACTCATGATCTTGAACTTGCTGCTATAGTGTTTGCTTTAAAAATATGGCGGCATTATTTGTATGGAGAGAAATGTCATAAATTCACTGATCACAAGAGCTTAAATACTTGGGTACTCAGAGGGAGCTAAACATAAGACAACATAGATGGCTTGAACTCATCAAGGATTATGACTGCACGATTGATTATCATCCAGGTAAAGCTAATGTGGTTACAGATGCCTTAAGTCGAAAATCCTTCGCAAGCATTTCTTTGAGTCCTTTGCCCCTGCTCCTTGAGTTAAGAGCCATGAATGTTTGTTTTACACTTGATTCAAATGGTTCAATTATTGCTAATTTGCAAGTAAAGCCAATATTACTTGAAAAGGTGAAAGAGGAACAAAAGTTAGATGAGAAACTTGTAAAATTGACCAGAGAAGTTCAAAATGGGCAAAAGCTTGATTTTATAGTAACGGAGGATGGTGGCTTATTTTATCAAAACAGGTTATGTGTCCCTTGTGATGACAAATTGAGGAGAAAAATATTAAATGAAGCACATACTTCACCATATGTAATGCATCCTGAAGGTACAAAGATGTACCAGACCATCAAAGAACATTATTGGTGGAATGGTATGAAGAGAGACATTGTGGAGTTCATTTCCAAATGTTTGGTTTGTCAACAAGTAAAGGCAGAGCATCAAGTACCAGTTGGTTTACTACAACCCTTGTCGATGTCGGGATGGAAATGGGAGAGAATAACTATGGACTTTGTTTCTGGACTTCTTCGCACTCAAAGGAATCATGATGTAATATGGGTGATTGTGGACAGGCTAACCAAGAGTGTCACTTCTTAGCAATCAGGATGGATTACTCACTTGAGCGTTTAGCCGAATTGTACACCAATGAGATTGTAAGACTACATAGGATACATGTGTCTATTGTATCTGATCGAGACCCAAGGTTTACATCTAGATTTTGGGGTAGCTTGTAGGAAGCTTTGGGTACTAAGTTGAAATTTAGCACTTCTTTCCATCCACAGACAGACGGCCAGTCAAAAAAAGTGATTCAAATTTTGGAGGATATGCTTCGTGCTTGCATTATGGAGTTTGAGGGTAGTTGGGACAAACACTTGACTTTGATAGAATTTTCTTACAATAACAGTTACCAATCGAGTATTGGAATGCCTCCCTATGAAGCCTTGTATAGAAGGAAATGTCGGACCCCTCTTTGTTGGAGTGAAGTTGGTGAAAGAAAGCTTGTTGGTCCTGAAATTGTGCAACAAACAAAGGACAAGGTAAAAATTATCAAGGATCATCAAAAGATTTCTTCGGATAGACAAAATTCGTATGCTGATCTTAGAAGGTGTGACATTCAATATCAAGTTGGAGATAAAGTATTCTTAAAGGTGTCTCCATGGAAAAATATTATGAGATTTGGCCAAAAAGGAAAACTTTGTCCCCGATTTATTGGACCTTATGAGATACTTGAAAGGGTTGGACCAGTTGCATATAAATTAGCTTTGCCACCGGAGATAGACAAGATCCACAATGTCTTTCATGTTTCTATGCTCAGAAGCTATCATTCTGATCCATCGCATGTTCTGCTAGTTGAATCTATTGAGTTTAATTCTGACTTGACTTATAATAAAGAACCTATCCGAATTGAAGCTCAAGAAGTAAAGCAACTTAGAAACAAGAGAATCCACTTAGTAAAGGTACTTTGGAGGAACCATTCTCGAAAAGAAGCTACCTGGAAGAGAGAAGAAGACATGAGGACCCAGTATCCGCACTTGTTCCAGGATTTGTTTAAGGTAAATTTCGAGATGAAATTTCTTTTCTTTAAGGGGGAGAGAGTTCTAACACCCCGAAATGCTAACCAAGAGTCGCTTGTCGATACACCATTGCTTAATTACTACAGTATGTTTTACTCTCATTTTGGTAACTTGAAATGTTGTGATATTTGCAAACTTGCTTAACATAAATTGTGATCGTAATTAATGGATTGTATTGGGGTATTTGTGTAATATTATAGTTGGAGTTATCTATAACGTAAAAGGGAGGTGAGGTATATACATATTGGTATATATGTATACTTTTGGGCAGCACACCTTTTACTTTTGCGTAGCCAACCTTTGACTTTGGCTGTATCTAGTAAGTAATAAATATCACTTTTATAACATATAATTTCACACCTCCTCTATAAGAATTCGTGTCCTTTTAACTCTAAGAAACCTGTAGAACTTCCTCTAACCATATTACTCACAAAATTTCAAGAAAATTTTGGTCCTTTTGGCTGAAATTCGAGATACACACCCTTCTCTTTGGTGAGTAGTCGAAATATGTTTTTGAGCTGAGTAGTGTTTATTACATTTAGAATATCTTGTTCTATAGAACTCCTTTATCGGTGAATAAATATGATTTGGAAAGATAATTAATATACCTACAACTCTTATGCTTCTGTACAACTCTAATTTAGTTGTTTTGGATTCGAAATATGGGACGCAACATAGGACATGTTCTGTCCAGATTTCGGATTAAGAAATCCTGTATGAACAACTGTTAGTGTATCGATGATATCTTTTTGAACAAAATATATTTTGCGGTGATTCTTGATTGTTTGCAACCTTACGAGATGTACCTACATTTTTCATGAAGGATATACAATCCATTTTTGCCATTTTCCTTTTCAAATCTAGGTTGCGACATGGGGTACTAGGCTGGCCAGAATTACTGTTTTGGGAGCATAGTCGTATTTGTACAGGCTAAGCTTACTTGTGATGATAATCCTATTTTACATTAACATTATTGAGCTACTGGGGATTAAATAAGTTATTTAATTGTATTTTAAGGTTTTATATACTCGTGAACAAGTTGAGGACCTTGATACGTTGGTTGGTCTACAGTTTGAACTCTTGCAGTTGTGTTGGACTGTTTCTAAGCTAAGCACTGAAGTTTGTGTATAACCTGTTGGTATATCTGAAAGTTTGTCTTGGTACCTCGGTTACCCCTTGTCACTTTGCATTGTCGTGTTGGTATCCTTTAAGACATTAAAGACGTTTGTGTAAAATTGTGTAGTGTACATAGATGATATATTATTATATTCCAAAACACAAGATGAACATATAAGATTATTAGAAAAATTTATACATATCATAGAATATTCGGGTATAAGTCTAAGTAAAAAGAAAGCAGATATAATGAAAAATCAAATAGAA